>APFE030993459.1:0-77180 GCA_000404065.3 Pinus taeda
TGGTAATGTCAGCCTATTTTTCCCCTATGATCATGGTAAGCAGGCTCATGATGAGACCTCTTATCTTTTAAGTTTAAATATATTTCTGGATTATACTCTAGAAAATAAGACTCTTTGGGACAGGGAGAATCATTGACTCCTTAAGAGTTAAGAATGACAATTTCAGAGTTAAAGGTGCTTTGACGTAAAGTGTCTTTACTTGGTTATAAAGAACTTTCCTTGACTGATAATAAAACTTTGAAAGATCTTAATAAAATTTTGAAATCTCAAAATGATTACAATTTGATGATGAAAAAGAAATTTTCAGATTTTATGATATTTTGCCAACTTCTCTTGATTGGTAATCTCTTCCTTAAATATGTTTACCTTTATAATAAGAAAATCAAACTCTATTAAAAGATTTAAGAAAAAGCTAATAGATGACTATTAACAATTTTTCTCCATGTACCCTGACCATTGTTAGGTAACAAATAGGCCTTCCATATAAATAATGACAAAGTCACCAAAATCAAAACTGAAATCCAAAGAAAATAATTCTTATGCTAAAATGAGAAAAGAAATCAGCGAACAAAAATTAAATTAAAAAAATCTCTAAAAATGGAAAGGAAAATCCAAGTTTCGCAAGATAAACTCAAACAGGAATGTTTATACCAATGTCTCCAACAATATGAAGAAAAAGAAAATAAGCATGTAATCATTCATTCTTATGTTGAGATTTAGAAAAACATACCTTGCAGAGTTGTGAATGCTCGAGGCTTTTAGATAACAATGATCGTAAAATTCAGCCACAATGAATAATTTCTGTTTGATATGAATCTTCTTATTTCTAAGCATCATCTTAATCATTTTCTAAAAAGGAATGCTTAAAGAAACAAACTAAAGGCTGATAAATTCCCTGGTGTAGCTGTTTTGACGAAGATTATAGCTGCTTCTTAAAATAAAGCCAGGAGAAGAGTATAAGACCTTGAAAATTTGATTCGGCAGAATATTGAAAATTTTTATGAAGCGCTGCAAAACAGAGTTTTATATCAGCATAATTTAAAAACAAAAATGAAACTAGAGTGATGAAATGGAAATTAATGAAAGTGGGTACATGAATCTTACCATTGGATAATTTCTTTTGATCTTACCTGAAAGGTATCAGTTTCTCCAAACTAGCTGACTTCTTATTTTAATTAACGTTAAAAACATGAAGAAGTCAAAATAACCAAAATCTTATAACCCAAGATCATTATTTATTTTACTTACACTAAAGCAAGCAATAAAATGTAAAAATGGAATGCTTAATGCTCAAGGGAGTGGAAATTAAAACAAATACATCAGAAATGAGAATGAGAATTTGCAGTAATGACTGTTTCTCAAAATATTATTAGTTTCATATACAAAATCAAGACCAAATCCAAGATGATAAAATTTAAATATGAAAATAAAGAGGTCTTGAATTCCATTTTAAATTATGGACTTATATATTTGAAACTGAAATATATCAAAATGATTTAAATGTACTGCAAATTCATCATTAACTGCTTTCTTACCATAATTATTACCCAAGCTAGCTTTTAAACTAACACATCGTTGTATCAGATGATTCACATCAAATGTCTCTTCACCATGCTTGAATTTTAATTTGCAAGGCTTCACTTTTGTTGCTATGCCATATATCGATTAAATGTTAATGGCTCAAAGGCATGCATTGGAAGCTATCGCATCGAAGATTGCAATGGCAAATTGCTGATAAGAACATGTGCAATGAAATGAAGCGATCACATCATTAAAGAAATATTATATCGGAGATCGGAGAATCAATTGCATCGTGCTTCCCATATCGCAAAATGCACATTGTAGATTCAGAGAAGTGATGTGAGCATAAAAATGTGATGAAACGATTGCAATATCGGCGATGCGATGGATGACGTAGCTAATCGGCAATTGACAAACTTTGGGTACCCGTTGTAACACAATATAATTCCTGCGATGGCGATATATGATGAAGAGCGGACCCGATAATTTTTTATGATGGGATTTTAATAACATATCGGATCCGAGACATCGGCCTCATTTAAAGTTATGCTCCTACCATTATTGCGATTGAGCGGACGCGATATTTTATGAATTTGATTTGAATTTCATATTGGATCCAGAATTATGTGTTTATCACAATATCGGTAAAGTCGATTATCGGAGATCGGCAATTCATGTTCATGGAAGTATACTTCACTTGGAAAGCTCCGATATGCGAAATGCAATATGGCATATGAGTAAGATAATACATCGGAGGTCTTTGATGAACAATTTTTTATCAAAAGAAATACTAAGAACTACTTCCGATGAAATCTTATGATGCGAATGGCCTTATGATATTTCTTGAAATTTTAATTGGGTTTTCTAATGAATGAAAGAAAAGCTACAAAAATGCTTGAATTCTAATGAATCAGAATTGAATTTCCCTGAACTTGTTTGCAAATTTGAAATGAGTTTGCTGCTTACTTTAGGTTTTGAAAAGAAATAAAAACCTGCAAATAAAACAAAACACAAATTAAAAATAAACTAAGGAAAAGATGAACTAATAATGGATGAGAATAAAGTTGTAAATGCGTACCTGAAAGGAATTTGTCTGTAAATTCTTCCTTTGAATAAAATCATCTCATTATTTATTCTAAATCTAAGTGTGCAATCAGCCTAAATGAAATCAATCATTCATGTTCATGGAATATAAAATTTACCAGAAATAAATATGAAACTATGTTTCCCTTTCGAAGTGAAGTAACAATTTATTACCTCTACTCATTCCGAATTAATCTTGAGAAAAATATGTATTGTTATAGTGACTGTTCAATAATGCCTTTAGTAAATAAACATGTTGCGTTTTACAGCATCAGATAATAAACTAAAGATTAAAATGAGATTAAGCCACTAATTGTAGAAAAATATCAAAACAGATTAAAATGTGTGCACTCGGCAAAATGGGCATCCTTAAGATCAGCTTTTGGCAAATTCCGAGGAAGATAATATGAACTTCATATGATTAACGTGACAGGTTAGACTGACTAATAATGATTGAATTAGAATTAGGCTTATCATAGTCAATCATACATCTCATGGAATAATGGGATCATGAAGCTTTTATATCCTCAAATCCTTACCATATAAATTTCAAAAGAAAATCTTAGAAGGAAATCTCGAAATAAAGAAAAGTGGCTTTGAGGCAATCGATATCAAGTGCAACTTTAATTGAATTTAATCAGGACATTATTCAAAATAGGCAGAGTAGAGATATCGCTATAAAAAATTTCAAAAAGGAAAGCAAGAATTAAAATTTCCTGATAAGGAAAAATGTTTCCACTGAACATGTATGAGATGGCTGATTGTTTTGTTTTATTTTTTAATCTACAGAACTATTGCAAATAAATTAACTACATAAAACAAGCTAACTAAATTAATTCTACTCCTATTCTAACCATATACATGAAAATAACTGGGTATAGTCATATTTCCAGTGTAGCCATTTTCTCAATTTTATTCCTGTGTTTATGTATAGTTCAAATGTTAGTAATAAAAATACAAATCTAATTAAACTAAGAAAATTAAATATGAAATCAAAATGTACAGTTATTGTTAGTAACTGATTTAAAATCTCTTTTTCATGAAATTTCTTTTCCAATTCGTTACCAATTGGATCACAAAAATCTGGATGGATTTCCATTAATGATTGGGAAACATTCAAAAGAGGAGATGACATGCCGAATTATGGATATGAGTTTTCAAATTCAAAGGCCTGAAAAAAATTGTTAGTGTTATGTACAAATGTTAAGCTATTAACCATTTTCTTTGAGAGAAAAATTTCCAAATATTTTTCAAATGAATTAATGAAAAATGGGTGGAAATATTTCAAATGAAATGGAAAATTATTAATTGAATTAAATTACTGGCCAGATTACAAAAATACATTCTCTTGCCGACTTTGTCTTTGAAAAGATAGAAGCTTTTGATGAAACATTAGCATTGATTTAAATTGGAATATTAACATCTTTTGATGCTGATGATCATAATATGAAACTTGAATTTCCCAATTGGGCAATGCATCAATTGAGTGTTTGATAGTAAGGTGTTCAATATGCCAGCGAAAAGTGTGAAAATTTTGCAAAATAAAATCAGAAAATAAACCTAAATTTAAACAAAATAACTGAGGAAATAAAAATAAAATGAAATCACTATTTTTACAACTAATGTTACAACACATTTGGGATTGTTTTGAAATAATTTCATTTTCACAAGGATTGGTCAGAATTATGGAATTTGAATAATTTTGAATTCCAACTTGTGAATTAGAAAACGAATTATGATTATGAGTAGGAATGAGAGTTTGATCATGATATGAATCATAAATTGGAATGTTTTCTTGAATAGTGAAATCATGAAGATAATTTGCTGCTCTAAAATGAGGATTAGTTGGAATAATTTCTACAATGAAACGTTCCTCATTCATAGATGTTATTTGAATTTTATCATGAGGATTCTCTTGAGAAAAATTGAAATCAACATCCTCAATATCAAAGTAATCATCATAAATGACCTCACAAGATTCTGTAGAATTCCCTTCAATCTCATCCAATATATCTAAACAAGGAGGAACAAAAATCTCATGTTCATTAGTGGCAAAAGAATGATCAAATATTATTTCTTTATCTTGATAAAATTTAATGGTAATTCATTTGAATCATCCTCTTTAATTTCTGGAATATCATTAATACCAATAGGAAAAATATTACCATCATTGAAAATATCAGGATAAAGGGAAAAATGTGAACCTGAAACAATGCATTTAAAACTGTCTCTGTTTGAGAATTCTTGTGCATTATGCTCATTGTAAATTTCAGATTGCAGATCATTCCTTTGCGTGCGTATGCTTTCTTGAAGAACGCTGCTTTGCTTCTCTGATTTTGGCATTTGCTCGTCATGGAGAAATTCAGAAATTTGTACAGCAATTTGCATTTTGATTACTGGTTGTACTTGCTGATTTACGATTTGATTTTCCGAATTTACTTCAAAGTAGCTTTCAGATTTCAAGGCGGTTTTTTCTCTAAAATTGCTGTTGTTGTCTTCTTGAATTTGAATATAAATATTTTTCAAGCTTTGTGAAACCACTTCATCAAAATTTATTTGCACATCCAAATTGGGATTCTCATTTATATTGGAAGGGGATGGAACAAAGCTTGAATTAATTTCATATGGATTGGGAATGGTTGGAAGAGAACAAATATATTCAAACCAATCTAATGATTCTTCTTCCGTAGGTTTATCTTCGTCTTTAAATCTTAAGCAATTCAAATGAAATCAAATATTAAAATTATTAACAGACTCATTTTCAAACCTTCGTAGATATTCAATTTCCTCACATACCTGTTCATAATCATAGCCGTCAAATTTACATATAAAAATTGTAACAAATTGATCCCAGCTGTGGATTGAAGCAACTGGAAGAGTTCTACACCTGCTTCTGGCTTTTGCCGCAAATGTGAGAGTAAAAATTCTGCATAAGATGTCTTCATCAATTCCTTGAAAATCATATTTTGAAACATTTTGAATAAATTGAAAGACATGATTAAAAGCAGAAGAATTTCTCTTACCATTAAACTTTGCTTGAGACAAATCTCAGGCCCTCATTCTAGCGCCAAAAATGTTGATGCCTCGAAAATCGCTGCAACAACAATGAGGGATAACCACCCGGTCCGGACCTTAAAGCAGCGCCTTTTCCGTTTGGTGTGGTGGCTCCGACTGGTTAAACTAGGTCCAGTTACCTTCTCCCTATTGCTATTGGTTTATGATGTATCTTTACCTACCAATAGATAGGGATATCAGATCACTTCTTCTTGCTGATCAGGAAAGAGAATGACCCTTAAGCTGATTTGGGTTCAGCCAAGCCACAATTAAAATTTTGCCTCTTTGAGGAGAGGACTTAAAAGAATGTAGAATTTACTCTAAATGCAAGCTTATTCTATGATGCAAGCAAAAGAAACTAATCTAAATCCTATCTTAATTAGGTAGATATAGATCTAACCCAACTAATAACAAGATAACTAAAGTATTGGGATTTAAATATGTCTTGTTTATAATGAATATCAAGTTAATGAAGTAGTTCAATTAGCTGATATTATGGATATCAAAACACATCCTATTGAGACCTCTTAACTGAAATAATAACCAACAACATTCAGGAAGTAGTTCACAAAAATGATATTAATTATCAAGTCAGTAAGTCCAATAATTGAATAATGATATGTGGAAATAGTTCACAACACATTACCATTCAATAAATCAGCTTTATAAGATAGATTTCTGAGTAAATAGTTACTCAGAAATCAGATTTTAATTCATAAGAAAAGAGATACCTAATAACAATATTGAGACAAATTATCCATATTGACAATAGTGCACAAACATGAATAAAATGAGACATTCCTATTACCATAAAATGAAACTGATATTTGAAACAATAGTATTAGAAATACCAATTTCTTGCATCCATTTCTCTGATCTTGGTCTCCAATAGTCCTTTACATTGCTTGAACTTTTGCCTTCAAAACTAGAGCCACAATAGTGCAAACTCTGCCCCTCATACATAATTCAAGATACAAAGGAAAAATCCTCAATAATCCCCAGATCTGAGATTTTCTCTCCTCTCTCCTACAACTCTAAATTCCTATTACAGTAGTGTTTTTAGAAGTCTAAAATTTGCAGAGGAGAGCAACCCCTATTCCATTATGCAATCTGTTATTTATAATATTTGTGAAGGAATTCTTGAGAGAAGAGTTTCTTGAAAAGAAATCTGCTAAATCCAATTTTACTTGCTCAAAATTCTGATCTTCAATTGCTGGAGCATTCTCATTGATTAAGATCATTTTCTCCATATTTCTTCCACTATTTTCCTGCAAAAAGAAATCAAAATAAATTAAGATGCAATCAAAATATCATTTCTGGCAATTAAATCAAATCCAATCAAATTCTATATAAATAAATAACTGAAAATAAAATATAAGCTTTCCATTGATGCATGGGATAGTTTGATTGGCCAAGGATATTATTAACCAATGGATCTACAATTAGAAGAGGCTTTGGACAAATGAAAATGAAGAAAATAACTCAGAAAATTGATTTTATTTTCAAAATCCGGAGCTTGATCTTCTGCTTGATTTTTGACCCAATAAATGATTAAATCTGTTAGTGAAACCTCCTCAAAAATGTTCTCCTCGATTTTTTCTTTCCAATGAGCCATCGTGGGCCTCATTTGGCCAAGTATAACTCAATCTATGAGCTTCCAAAGTTGATGGATCAAATCTGGCATGAATCTGGAAATTCTGTTGCTGGGCTAAAAAAAATCAAAATTCTCATTAAAAATTAAATCCTAAATTAGAATTCTAATTAATTGTTAATTATAAACTAAACTAATTATTGATAACCTATTTATTAATCTAACTAATTGATATCTAATTAGTCTTTTATAAACAAATTTAATCTAATTAAAACTAATTAAGATTAATCAAATGAAATTAAAATTTTAATTAAATAATAAATATTACATATTATTAATTAATCTAAAGTAATATAATTATTACAAATTAATATTAAATATAAACTAATATAAATAAATATACTAACCTACACTACTTTTTATTCAGTCCACTCATACGTATGAGTGATTTTGAAAACAATATAACACATGAATAAGTTAAAACAATATAACACGAGTTTTAATACTTTGGTCAATGCCCCTTTGGTTAATGCAATACGATTTGGGTTTTACGTAATCGGAGAATCGGGAGGGTATGGGGTTCTCAAAACGTGTTACAATGCCAAAGTCCCTGATGCGATATAAACCAAATCGACCATCGACGTCGGGAGGGTATGGGGTTCTCAAAATGTGTTACAATGCCAAAGTCGTCGATGCGATATAAACCAAATCAGCAATCGGCATCGGGAGGGTATGAGTCCATCAGGGTTTTAGAAACATGTCATTTGAAAGCTCCCGATGCGATCAAAGCCTCCGATGCGATTAAAATCTATCTTTTATATTTTTTATATATTTAAATTTTAATTTAATTAATTTAATTATTTTTTAAATAATAATTAATTTAATTAACTTAAGATTTAATATTAAAGATTAATTTTTATTTTGGTTTATTTTATAAACTACAACTATTTTTAATAAAAATGAAAAATAAATTATAGCCACTTTGAAATTATGATTTTTCAAGATCAATAATTTATTGGAGTAAATTACTAAAATCTGGTTGCTTCATGATTTGGCTATATGGAAAAATGTTAGTAAAAACTCACTACGGGTTAATATTTAAAATGAATGCATTATTGTACTAATTTATCTACAAAATGCAATATTGTACATTTTACACATTTTTAAACGCAGGCTACATAAATGATCAGAATTTCAAAAGAGTGCCCTTTTCAATCCATTTGACCAAATGATGTGAAACAAATGTCAATGGGAAGCTTATAAAAAATCGTTTCTAAGAAAGAAATCGAAACAAGAATCCAAAGAAAATGAAAAATTAACGAAAGCGTAGGACAATCAACTAAGTAAAAATCCAAAAAGGTGTTTAGCCAAAATTTTTATAGAAAGGGTCCCCATTCTTTGAATTGAGCAAATCAATAATGGGGGGGTTGTGTTTTCACCACAACAATGGCGACACACGGGAGAAGAACTAGTTATCTCTGTTTGATATGAATGAGATTTTCCTAAAATTAAAGTAAAAATAATTAAAGAAGAGATAATTATGTTTGAAATGTTCGACTAGGTTCATTAATCTGCATAAAAGCTAGAATTATCTAACTGTAAATTTTCTTAAAATTTCTCATAAATTAAAATATTTCAAAACTCTATATCAGTGTTTAATTAGTTGTAGAGATAAAGCAGGGGTCACTTTACAGCTTAGCTTTTAAAATATACTCATTTGTCACAAATAGAACCACTGCTGCCAGCAAACATATATAGTTTCGACAGGGTTACCTTTTAATCATAAATGATTCAGAATCCCATCTGTTTAAGAATTATTGATCTAGAGATAAATCCATTTGTATATGTTTATTTTCTTTAAATTTTATTTTTTATTTTTCTTAAAAGCCATTGTCCTAGTTTGGTGGCCAGATAGTTGACAATGCCATTCACTGGTTATAATCGGACTGAACAAGCTGGCTCATGATGAGACCCCTTGTCTTATAATTGTTTGCAATCATAAGCCATTACCATGGTTTGTTTAGCAGTGTTGGTAATGTCAGCCTATTTTTCCCCTATGATCATGGTTTAGCCAAAAATTTTATAGAAAGGGTCCCCATTCTTTGAATTGAGCAAATCAATAATGGGGGGGGTTGTGTTTTCACCACAACAGAACCCTAAGATAGGAGTTAAATTCCTCTAGATGGAAATATGAAAGAAAAAAATCATGGACTTAGATTGATTGATCTCCATACCTAAGGCAAAGGTAAAGGTGTTCAGGGTGAATTTTAATGAGCAGGCCTCCTTTACCATGGGAATACCGTGCAACATGGTATCATTGACGAAAACAAAAAAAAGGGCCCAATCACCCCCCGGCCAACAATTTTCCCATCAAATTCGATCTGGTCGAGACAAGGACAACGAATCAACATTTGACATTGATGTTCACCTATTCCTCCTGCCTTTGCCGTGAAGGCAAAGTCCTTCGAGTCCCTCCTTTGTTTATATATGTTTTTCCTTCAAATTGAAATATCTTTCATGTCATGACAGAAAGGTTTGTCTATCAACAAGGCTATGCATCATTCAATGTTGTGGCCACTGGTATGATGTACATCATCCGACAGCCTGTATACCAACCTACTACAGCTTTGTCCAATGGTCTATGTACCACTAGATGTGCAGCATTAAATGCTTCATATCCTATTAGATAAACATGGCCGAAAGGTTTGGAGAAACCTCCGGCCAAATTCATTTACATTTCTGACGTTGTTCAAAGCCAGGCTACATTTATCTGCTACCTTGTCAATAGTTAAGGAAAGGACTGTAACATGCAGGGAAGTAGCTGACCTTGTATGATACCTTTTCAGATGCTTCACTCAACAAAAATGCCTTCATTATAAATACGTTCATTATAGTTAACCCGTAGTTTAACTAGCAGGAGGAATTTTCTGGAAAGTTATGGAAATTCTGGTTATATTTAGAAAAAATTCGGCAAAGATTTTTGTAAATCCAATTTATAATTGTTAAACTTCAGAATTTTGGTGTACTGGATGTTTATGATGGTGCTGAATCCATTGCCACCATCAAAAACCAGATTCAAACACTGCCGCTACAAGATTTAACAATCGAGACAATTCTTCCACCTCAATAAACCACTCCTATAGCTAAACGAGAGGATGTTTATCCTCTGTAATTCTCTTTGGTAACAAACTAAGTGGGTTGCCCTTCTTTACAATGGTGTTTTCATTTAATGAATTTAACAAAATAAAATATCATAGCTTTGAGAATTTGTAATATCGGCTCTCTCCTTTTGATGTTAATGTCTTGCTACATTAGGTTGAACTAGTTTTAGACTATTTTTAGATTAATGGCGAGAAATCCATGTTTGATTGTACTAAATGTGATAATAAGTTATTGGGTTGTAATAAATAAATATTTTATTAATAAATAAAAAGGTTGGGAATTAATTGGAAAAGAAATACTAGAGTAAAGAGATTTTTGCCAAATTACAAAACCATTTTGGATGAGTGAGATCAAAATAAATTTTCCTTACAAAGAACTCTTAAAAATCCCTAGGACGCAATATATAATATTTAAAAATATGGGAGAGAAATATTTGTTAAATCACTTAGCTCAAAAAAGATGTTAAGTATGAGTGAAATACAATGTGACAAGAGAGAAAGACGGGCTTTAAAGTAAAGGAAGAAAAAAACTTCGATAGTGGGCTCACAAACCCAAAAATGCAGGACCCTGCCAAGGAAATCTGTTGGGAAGCAAGGCTATAAAAATATGTGATCTAGGAACCAAAGGGGGTTGATTCTCATTGGAAATATATCTCAGCTTGGGGGGAATTGTAGAATTAATTAATGGTTGGGAGAACGGTGGTCTTTTCCAAGTGTAGTTCTAGCCTTGGAATACGGTCTGAGTTGAGTGCATCTAAGTGTCGAGTAGATTGATTGAGTAGGTGCGCATGTACATAATTTATTTACATATGTTTCTCTTATTCAATAGTATGGAACATGCATGGATGTTATAATGAATACGATAGTATTTTGTTTAGGAAAATTATTTAGTTGCGCATTGTAGATGCTCTCTCAAATTTTGATGCAAGTATGTGTAAAGAAAAAGAATGGTTACATTATAGATACTTGACTCCTTATCTGCATGAGTAGTTTAGAGAACGAGTTCATACGAGGAAATAACTTGGTAATAAATATGAAAATATATGTAATTGTTGCCTAAATATCATTATATGGTCTTTTATACTATAAATTGTTTCTAGCTTAGCAATATATATATAATATATATATATATATATAATATATATATTATATATATATATATAATATATAGTATATATAATATATAATATATATATATATATAATATATATATATATATAGAGGAGACTGTCATGGGTGATGATCACTAATTTACTAATACTTCAAGTTTATAGGAAATTCCTTAATTATGAATTCGCAAAGTAGTTGTGACATTAAAAGTTATGTATGTTAGGAAGGTGAAGTCTAAATGTTCTCAGAGGGCCGAAACTTGTACCACCTTAGCGAAACAGGAAGGAATAAATCTTATACTGAATGAGCAACTATTATATCATTAGGAAAATTAGATGAAGACTTTACTTTAGTATTATCTCCTTACAAGGTAGAATTAATACACAAACAAATTAGGCAAATACAAGGTGCTCAAGTTGAGTAGGGGTCTAGAGGTATTGGAGAAGGAATTGGTTCCCTGATGAAGCTACAGTTAGGTGATTACAAAAAAAATTATGAGTACACCAGATTTATGGGTGAAGTTAACTTAAAGTTTCTCTAATGTTAAGAGCATTGTAGCTAGAGCAATTTCTGGATATCAAAAGAAAACAAAAACACAGTTTAAGGATCCTGCTAGAATAGGGTACATGCAACTCTGAATAAACTTTATTTAAACATTTTACATTTACAATAGCAATATTCTAAATGCAGTTCGTTACTATACTTTCATTATCCCATGATATCAGAACTACAATGATCATAGAAAAATAATAACAATCAATACATGTTATTAACTTAACAACATCCATAAATTTAGTGGAAAAAACTAGATAGTGGAAAAAACATTGATTTTCGAAATACACTAGAAACATGAGTTATGTAGAAGCATGCCATTTAGTTCAGCATCGAAAAAAAAAATCCCTTCTTAGCACCAGGATGAGTGCCTAGATGGTAAGTCATTATATACCATACTTAAAAGAAGAAAACAACAAAATTTCCATAGCCTAAGATGGTTTATAGTCATTTTGAAACGTAACCATATGGGAATGACAACGAAACTCTAGTATTGAGAAAGAAAAATCCTTGAGGGCAGCGATCATGTTTGTGCATGAGATACACTTTACATTGTCATAAACTTTTGGTATGGAGACTAAGGGTGAAAATAATATTTAGCATCTAATAAAATAAAAATTAACCCTTGTAATAGTGATAACGAAAAAGAAATTTCCAACATAACAATGATTCCTCACCCAATCAATCTCAAAAGGATTGTAAAGTGAACCATTTTACAACAAAATGGGTCTTCACACCAAATAACCTGTGGAAGCTCGATTTATGATTGACCTAAAAGTCATAGCAAGCCAAATTTTAGAGCGATGACCTTAGCTCCCAACTTCATAAAAGAAAATGCTAATAATGACATCCTCATACCTGTAGGCCAAGGAACAATAAGAGGAGTGAGTACTATTCTTCTAGGAGGCAAGACTTGCAATATAGTTACAAAGGGAGCAAAAACATTTTCAGTGGAACTAATGTTAATATTTCTCAGAAATACTTGTAGTATTACCCCATATGGTATTCAAACCTTGGACTGCCAGATCAATCTTGTATATTGTTATTGCTTCCTAAAAGAAAAAAAAATTGACTACATCAAGGGTATTTTCGAAATGGAAAGACACAATATGTTGAAGGGAAAATACAATGGTGAGATATTACCTAGGGGGGATGGCGAGACCCTGGTATGAGTAATGGAAGGAAGGAAACAATTAGACTGCCAATGTAACGAAGACCATGAATTCCACATATAGAAGAGGGTTTTGTCAAGAAAAATAAAAATAAAAAATATTTCAGACACTGAAACTAGTGACTATCATAAGAACACTAGTGAAGCATTTTAAATATTATGTGTAATTTCTGTGAAGGAAAACTATAGTGTTAACAAAACGATGCCATGCCTCGTTGCCTCAGTGAAATTTCCATGTGCCAAATGAGGGAAAATACACGTGGAATAGAGGCGCTATGACAACACCAGTGCCAAGCAGTGGCAAAACATAGAAATGAAAATGAATTGTTAATAGGAAGAAAGTTAGGGTTAAGACTATTGAATTATACCCCTTGATTTCCTTAACATCATCCTGATCATCCATTGATTCAGTTAGGTCGATCACAAGATGAGCACGCGATGGAGGGGAACTTGGAAACCCTAGATTCAAGTATGAATTTACAAGAGGGCACTGTCATTAAACCCAAAATCTATATTTAATATGACAATGGGATTATGCGATAATCAATCAATTCATTTTATAAGTATTAACCATAGCTCAAGGCTTCATTTAAGGAGTATAATAATTTTATCGCTCTCATAAAGTTTTAACTAAAGTCCCTTATGTATAATACATTAATGGTTATGAATTGATTTAAACGCAACGGAAATCATGCTTGCCATCGATAGGTATACCAACAACAAGACACAATGGAGTTACATCATCCAAGTAGATGTGTTCTTAGTATGAAGCATAGAGTGTGTGAACAATTAAATTATATGCTTGGTATATGTTAAAGCTAAATACTTTTAAGTAAGGGTAATTTTTAGTGCTTAATGCATTGTTAGTGCTTCCGCTTGTTATTAGTTGCTTGTCCCTATCTCCAGGAAAATTTTAATTTCTAGGGACCTCTTCCACTTAGAAAAACACAACGTAAGGTCTTGATCTCCATTGAATCCATTCCCTCTAGTTCCATGGTGTTGGCATAAATAATTTTAGTTACTGACTGCTCTTTGGGTATCCCTACAATTCATAGATCATGGCTCAATGCAGTGATGATTCAAGCAAGTGTATAATGTGATTTGAAGGACACGTTATCTCATTTGCAGTGAACATTGATTTAAATTAGTGGGTAATGAAATTTCGTGTTTCTTACTATACTCTGTCATCAAATTTATCAGTCCATCCATGCTGCGTAACAGTACTGGTTTCTTGGTGATCCAACCGTACTCTGTCTTCAAATTTAACAGTCCATCCATGCTGCATAACAGTACTAGTTTCTTGGTGATCCAACCAATATTGCAGCTTATGGTAATTCCATTTTTAAGTGTTCGTTAGTAGTAATTTCCAATCAGGGAATTCCTAAACCTTAATATGTTGTGTTAAATTCAAAGATACTTTCCTATCAGGGGATTACTAAACCTTAATATGCCATGTCACATTCAAAAAGGGAAAAAATGAACTTACTCTGAAGGCAGTTGTCCTTTCAATTACCACACTTTGAGACTATCATTTATTTGCAATTAATCAATTAGAAATAGAGACATCTTTGTTGTCCTACATCTCCATTGTCTTCTTCATCTTTTCCCAGTGCTTTTCTCATTGTTGTGCATGTTGAAGCTGCTTCTCCTTTGAAGGTATGAAAGAACCATGGCAATAGGTATCAGAGACAAAAATTGTCATGCTGAGACTCAAATGGTGAAGATCAATAGGTATCGATGATGAGTTTATGTGAAATTCATGGAGTAAACCTTTAATCGAAACATTTTGAAAGAGAATGGATGAGGACATAAAGAGATAAAGAAATGCGTTGGTTTCAAAGACAAAGAAGTCAATAGTAGCAGAAAATGGGACAACAAACAGACAAGGAAGAAGAATGAAAATGAGTAAGCTTTTTTTTCCAAATCAGTAAAATATATAAACGAGAGGAGACATTTCTATTTATTCCCTCCATCTTTTTTTTCCTTTTTTTGTTTTGCATACCACCACCTTTACACATTAAGCCTTTCTCTACCAAGGAATATCCATCTCATATGTCAATAACTTTGTCTTCTATATGAATATTGACAGTAAAAGGATGAGATTTCCTTTTCCCATCTGGCTTGAGGAATAAATTCAGATTGTAGGCATAAAAAATAGCAGGACTGTCAGATTCCATGATATAGGATCTTTTAGGATTGAACTATAAAATCTTTTAGGATTGAACTAGAAAATATTCCCACAATCGTATTTAGGGAGTGCTAACCAAATCCATTTGAGTAGTGAATTCCCTTTAAAGCAGTCAAGGTAGTGATTGTACCATGATTCAAGTAGTTGAAAGACATTTATTTATCATAAGATGTGAATGGAAATGCCTCAGAAATCACTGAAATAATACTATATTCATGCTATCATAAAGGTGAATCCAATTTACCTCATTGGCTGAGAATATCTCTTTGAATAAATTATTATCATATCCTGTTGCCTGTTCAGATTGTTGGGGCTACCTTTAGATTATATCTTTTTGATTTTGCAGACTTTAAACACATATCCAACCCATTTCCTTGTAAGCTCTACTAAGCATAGGATGATAATACGTTGCATTTTCTTGGATCAGGTTCTAGCTTAGTTATTTCCTCTACTTTTTGGCATATGTAAAGTTAAGTGCATTTTAGTGGAATTTGATTACTTGTTTCTTTGTATTAAGATATTTGAAAATTTCCTTGCTGACACTCTGACATCAATGTAAGTTCATCCATATGGCACGAATAGGATGCTCATCAATCTGAGTTGAACATGGTCAACCCTTGACCCAATACAGCTCCCAAAAACACTGATAACTGCTCGTTGCACTAGCTGTAACTGCTTTATGAGATATGGCATCAACCTTCAATCCTCTTCCTTCATACAGTTACCAATCCATGACCTAGAGGTGCAGCTCCACCATTGTCACTCTTTCAAGTCAATACCTTTTCTGCTAGCTATGTCCTGTGGTCTAGCCTAGCAGCAAGTCTGGCCTCTGATCTTTAGTCAACAAATACTATAAATGCAGTAGTATAATTTGTACAAGGACTTGACTCAATCTGAGTGTAATGATTTGAACTTTGGTCTAGGACAGATTTCATTAATATAATATGATTGTAGGTTACCAACCTTATAAACAGTCCTCAGGAATAGTTTCAATCACAATGCTGTCATCATCATGTTGCCACTGAAATACTAATACGTGCTAGGTCTCCTTACTTGAACAACACCTAAAACACATCCTTTAGGACTGTGTATTGAGTCTCTTTATTATTGTCGATTAGGGGTTCATTTAGGCTCCCTTTGATTGCGTCTTAGCTGTGAATAGAAAATTGCAACTAGGGATCTTTGGAGCTTCCTTTGATAGCGTATGGAAGTCTCCTTGCTGTGATGAAGAACCTTATTTTGGGACAGTGAAGGAGCCTCTCTTCACTGTGATTTAATCCCTGTGAGTGCACCTTTTCTAGGCCACAAAATTGTCCCTTAGCATTGACTTCATGTGGATTTGTTAGAGGTTTGTTGTGTACATTTCCTTTTAAAAATCTAGTGCAGGAATGATTGTCCACATGTTCATGGAGAAGAGAACATATTTGCATTTGATGTGGTCCAGAGAGAAATTTTTTATTTGGTCAAGCCTGTATTCTTCATCAATTATTTTCTTGACATCGTTTTCATTCTCAGCATTGTAGTTGTATATGTCATTGAGGGTTTATAGGTTTAATCAATCTTCTGGGGCTGTCCAACTTTGTTATTGTCAACAATAGAGCTATCTATAGGTGGAAATGGGTTTTGTTTGACTTGAAGCTTCAATAATTGTGTGTTTATAACATACTCTTTGTTTGTTTACCAAGGAATATCCATCACATATGTCAATAACTTTGTCTTCCAGATGAATATTGACTGTAAAAGGATGAGACTTCCTTATCCCATCTAGCTTGAGGAATAAATTCAGATCGTAGGCATAAAAAGTAGCAATACTGTCAGATTACATGATATAGGATCTTTTAGGATTGAACTAGCAAATCTTCCCACAATCGTATTTAGGGAGTGCTAACCAAATCCATTTGAGTAGTGAATTCCCTTTAAAGCAGTCAAGGTAGTGATTGTACCATGATTCAAATAGTTGAAAGACATTTATTTATCATAAGATGTGAATGGAAATGCCTCAGAAATCACGGAAATAATACTAGTATTCATGATATCATAAAGGTGAATCCAATTTACCTCATTGGCCGAGAAAATAATTGTTCTTCTGACAACTAAGTTGAGCGATCTTCACCCAAGCTTGTAAGGGCACAGTCTATGGATTCCTATACTTACAACCATGACATGGGATTTGCAGGAATCTACACAATGAGAAGCAGGAGAGCCAACCAATCAGAGCACAGCCGGTTACAAGTTACAACCATGACATGAGCTTTGCATGAATCTACACAATGAGAACACAATGTCTTAAGAGCACTTTTTTGCAATCCAAGTTATATGATAGGAATAAAATAAATGTACAAGATTGAAAAATACAAGCTACTTGACATATCATTCTGATAGGAATAAAATAAATGTACATTTTGTTGTTTCCATATCCTCATCCTCTTTAAGATTGTTCCAGCTACTTGACATCATTTTGTCTTGCCTTGAAGTTCTTTGAAGTACATTGATAATCAGAAAAACCTTTATCGCTTCCGAAACATCTTCACCATGCACTTTAAGGTAGAAATGTTAGGATGTCTTATTATTTTCAATGGAATATTACCACAAGAACGCTTGAGATGAGGGATACCCAGATTATGTACAAACCATATAAAAATTGGTGTATTTTCAATGGCATATTACCACAAGTCTTATTATTTTCAATAGCATATTACCACAAGAACGCTTGAGATGAGAGATGCCCAGATTACGTCCAGAAAAGATACAAATTGGTGGTTCTTTCAGTGAATTATCCCTAGCCAGTTTCTCAACAATAACTTTCACCTTTTTCTCAGGAAGACTAATTTGAGAGGCTTCCATATTTATACGAAACCACCCTCTTTCTTTTTCATGAATAGAAGATTTTGATATCATTGGGCATGGACTACCTGTTGTAACAAGTCCCAACATAAGTCATCAAAAAGGTCATATATTTTGTTCAATAGCACAATGCCTGACCCGCAAAACATAAACCCTATTTGTTAATAACATCTGGAGCATTAAAAAACACATTTTCCTTCACAATGAAGCAACATAGAAACCCTCAAAATTGAAAATATCCATGCTTACAAGTAGTGGAAAGACTGAACTGTAAGTCCCATCATAAGTAGTCAAAATGGTCATAGATTTTGTTCAATAGCACAATGCCTGACCTACAAAACATAAATCTCATTTGTTAATAACATCTGGAGCATTAAAAAACATATTTTCCTTCACAATGAAGCAACATATAAACCCTCAAAATTGACCATAAAATATGAGCACTGTGGAAAATCCGAACTCCTTTCAATATCCATGCTTACAAGTAGTGGAAAGACTGAACTGTAAGTCTCATCATAAGTCGTCAAAATGGCCATAGATTTTGTTCAATAGCACAATGTATAACTTGCAAAACATAAACCCCGTTTGTTAATAACATCTGGAGCATTAAAAAACACATTTTCCAACCCTCAAATTGAAAATATCCATGTTTACAAGTAGTGGAAAGACTGAACTGTAAGTTGAAATTCAGTCCAATCATTCTTAGGAGGGCCATCATAATAGCATTTTTATCGACGCCATGTTGAAATTGGGGTAGGGATCACTACAAAATTATTGTTACATTCTGACTTTCAAAAGTCCTCTTGATCATGTGAATGTATTGATTTTGAATTATGAAGGCTTTTGTCAAGAAATTTCAGGCCCCATCCCCTGGTTTCTTTCAAACAGTATCTTCGTTAGTTCCACTGTTCATAGTTTGTCTCTATGACCATTGTAGCTATCATGAGATAGACAAAGCTCAGCATCTGAGATACCCTTACTACACCAGTTCTCCACACAAACTACATTTCCATCTACAAATCGAGACATAAGTCGAATGAAATAATTCACTGTGTCTTTGTTGTGAAGGCTGAACTGTAAGTCCCATCATAAGTCGTCAAAATGGTCACAGATTTTGTTTAATAGCATAATGTTTGACCTGGAAAACATAAACCCCGTTTGTTAATAACATCTGGAGCATCAAAAAACACATTTTCCTTCACAATTAAGCAACATATAAACCCTCAAAATTGAAAATATCCATGCTTACAAGTAGTGGAAAGACTGAACTGTAAGTCCCATCATAAGTCGTCAAAATGGCCATAGATTTTGTTCAATAGAACAATGCCTGACCTGCAAAACATAAACCCCATTTGTTAATAACATCTGGAGCATTAAAAAACACATTTTCCAACCCTCAAAATTGAAAATATCCATGTTTACAAGTAGTGGAAAGACTAAACTGTAAGTTGAAATTCAGTCCAATCATTCTTGGGAGGGCCATCATAATAGCATTTTTATCGATGTCATGTTGAAATTGGGGTAGGGCTCACTGTGAAATTATTGGTACATTCTGACTTGCAAAATTCCTCTTGATCATGTGAATGTATTGATTTTGAATTATGAAGGCTTTTGTCAAGAAATTTCAGGCCCCATCCCCTGGTTTCTTTCAAACAGTGTCTTTGTCAGTTCCACTGTTCATAGTTTGTCTCTATGACCATTGTAGCTATCATGAGATAGACAAAGCTCGGCATCTGAGATACCCTTACTACACTAGTTCTCACACAAACTGCATTTCCATCTACAAATCGAGACATAAGTCGAATGAAATAATTCACTGTGTTTCTTTCTTAACTATGCCAAGCACTATGTTACAATGAACTATGGAATTCTAGTATCTTCTATTTTTCATTTTAAAATACTATATCTAGTTGCTTCATTGCTGTATTCTTCGTGTGCCAAATGCTTCATTGTTGCTGCACTAATAGCCGTGCCTTTTGCTGATATTAACCATGCCAATTGTGTGATGGTATTTGATAAATGTTTATAAGTCTGTTAACTGTGTTTTAATCACTATCATATTATCTGTTCGAGCTTATTTGTCTCTTGTGGAAAATTCCGGTGTAGTAAGTTTTAATGCTTCTCTTTATTGCATTTTAGGAAAAAATGGTCATCTCAGTTTTATTAAGCATTGCACTCAAATGAAAATACCCTCTCCTATCACACTCTAATATTTTCTTTTGTTGCTTCTGGAGGCAGCCAACATAAAGATGCTTCTCTCTTCTATTCAAAGCCTTTTTTGCAGTTAATATTATTGGGTTCACTTGAACAGGTGCAATATCTTGTGCTGAGCACCCCCTATAAAGATCTGATGCAGTCTACTCGGTTCATCTGCTTTCTCCTTGGCCTTTGACTTCTGTATTTTCTACATATATTCTGATCCCCTCTATGTCAGCCATGTTGGGGGCACAGGGCTGCCTCCCTTCTTCCTCGTACAAAGATTGGTTTAACAACCCCTCCAAGGTTCCCTGTCTGCACCAGGAACTTGGTCACAGATTTTGATTTTATCCATCTTCCTCCCTCCAGTTAAATGCCACCTCAAACATGTAACCCTCCAACAAACCCATACCTGCCCACTAGATCCATCATCCACTACCCATTGTGTGAATGTGTGGCTTGAATAGATGGACCACCACCATAATGTCAACATAGGAGCAACATTAAAAATCCCCTATGCACTAAATGCCTAGATCCAACTGAAATATGAAGTTATGAACAAAATAGACCCTTGGCCCAAAGTCCAGTACAGTCATCAACATAATTAAAACCTTGAAGGGTGAGTCACATCAACAAAACAATGAACAATAAATGATATGGCACCTGAACACCTACACCGTAGTAGAACAGAGAGGGTCATTATTGATTGGCTTTGAAGGCCATCCCAAAACATTGGGAAACATAAATATCACTGGAAGTTCCATCCTTCATTACCGTCATCCTGAGGTCACCACATATTAGATAACCCCAAGAGAATGCACGGTACCTTTTCATCCAAAGTATGCTCTACTAGATGTAGTTGTGGCAGTGGCATAGCCAAACTTAGTACCTCTCCCTTATTTCTCACACTCACTGACTTGTACTTTGTCACTACTCAAAGCCTTGTCTTGAGCATTGAGATGGCACAAGTAGCAAAGTTGATCATCATTAGCCGGGACCCTACTAATTATGCAAAAGGCACCTCTTCAGTGCTCAAGTAGCTAACAAAATGCTCAAGATCCATTGCAACTTTGTCCACCTGGGCATGTATTTGTAGGGAATAATTATTCACAACTGTGGATTTGTTAGACCTACAAAAATCTCATTTGATTAGACATAGTTCCTAGTTCCTAGTGGACTTGACTTCAAAGATGTATCAAACTTGTACTTCGTGTTTTTTAATGCACCTTAACGTAGTACAGCATGTGCTCCGTTGAATTATGACATTTGCACTTCCCAGTGATAAGGGATATACATGACTGTATATATCTTCTAATTGTATAACCTATGCACACGTATGATGTAATGATTAATCTTAGGAGCAACCAAATATGAGAACTTAACTGCCAGTTCTGTTCCCATATAGGAATATCAACAAATCATTTTCTTTAAATCATTCTACTTTAGAGTGGGATGAGGTGAAATTTTAGCCTACCAAGACGTTCAGTGAGAATATAATAATAATAAACACAAATAATTAAAAAAAGAAAAAAATCACTGGAAGATCATAACCCAGAAGCTAGTACTCCAGAAGAATTTCTAGAGGACCCCAAGCCTGTGGAAATCTGCAAGTAAAAAGAATGCTAACGTGTTGTCAAGGAAATCTATGATAAAAAAGAATGTCAAGCTATGCTTCAGTCTCAAGCATCTCCAAGAAAACATATATTTTATGTCTTCAATGCATGAGGATCACATGTCTTCCATTAGTATTTTGAGTTTGTACTTGGAACATATGATCAAACTGTCCCTGTTAGCAAACTGTCCCGGTTATCAAACTCTCTGTTAGCAAACTGTCCTTGTGCCTTCTTATTTGGTGAGCCAAACTCCTTTTGTTTCCATGTATCACAATTTAGGTAGAGAGTGCCACCTTTCATGCTTCCTCTCCTTGGGACTTTTTATTGATGATGTTATTGAGGTGTAGAGGGATTTTCCTCCCCCTCGATACATACTCAGAGAGTTCCTTTGTCTTCTGAAACTGCTTGCTTAGCCATTTGATTGGCTTGGGAGTTGAATCTTTTTCTAACCTGAAAATAGTGGACTTATTTAAATACATTGAGTAGCAGGACCATTTTATGATAGATGCATGCCAGGGCTTAAGAGGAGGGAGCTCTTTCCTGCTTCAGTGATGCTGCATAACAGTACTAGTTTTTTGGTGATCCAACCATCATGGATATCACAGCTTATGGTAATTCCATTTTTAAGTGTTCGTTAGTAGTACTTTCCAATCAGGGAATTCCTAAACCTTAATATGTTGTGTTAAATTCAAAGATACTTTCCTATCAGGGGATTCCTAAACCTTAATATGCCATGTTACATTCAAAAAGGGAAAAAATGAACTTACTCTGAAGGCAGTTGTCCTTTCAATTACCACACTTTGAGACTATCATTTAGGAATATCGACAAATCATTTTATTTAAGTCATTTTACTTCAAAGTGGGAAGAGGTGAAATTTTAGCCTACCAAGACTTTCAGTGAGAAGATAATAATAATAAACACAAATAATAATAATAAAAAAAAATCATTGGAAGATCATAACCCAAAATGTCAAGCCTAAGATCAAGGAAATCTTCAAGATGATATAAAAGATGATCCAGTTTGGTGTCAAAAAGTTAGTAGAAGTGATTTCACTATTAAACAAGGTATAAGGTAATTATGGAATCTCAATTTTCAAGAGAAGTGAGTGGTGGTGGGATTTATTATGATAACTGCACTTTCCTTTGGAAATTATAATTACATTGTAGTTAGCTTTATCAAATTAACTTCTCACTTGGGCAAGGGGAATTAAAATAGGTTAGGTTGGGCCTCATCAATGTCTGGTGTGCAAAAACAATGAGGAAAATGTTCATCATTTGTTTATCTCCTGTCGTTATATTGTTCAAATCCTATTTAAATTTTTCATTGAGCTCAAGCCAAAGGTTCCTTGGTCCTATGTTATTTTGATGGAATGTGCATAAGTTTGGTTCTTTAATAAGTTTCTTAAATGCTTTGAAGCTCTTGTAGTGTTACTCATATATGGTATTTGGTAAACAAAGAACTCTAGCATTTTTCAAGACAAGGACATTCTTCTTTCTATTACTGTTGGCTCTATTATATCTAGCTCAGTAAAGGTTGGAGGATATACCCAAAAGGAAGCCTAAGCTATCAGTAATGATAGCTTTGGATTTTGAGTTTATTTATTTATGGTGTTAGTTAAGACCATCCCTGCATTTGTGGGGTATGTGTTGTTCTTTTTCTCATTCCTGATCACTATTTCCATACTCAATATTCTCTCGATAGAGGATCAACTAACCAAGCATAGTTTACTTCCCTAAGAAAACTTATTGAGGTTGTTATGCTTAGAGGTGTTAAGAAGTTGCAGATCATGAGTGATTCCAACCTTGTATTGATTAGGCCAATAGGAAAGCATCAATTAATAAATATAAATCTATGTCATTTGTTGGTGGACTTTTATAACTCAATTATATCTTTTAAATGAAATTCTTTCACGAACATTCTTCATGAACTCAACACTTCAATAGACTTTGACAAATATTCTTTCCAAGACATTCTTCATGAACTCAATACTTCAGCGAATGAGTTATCAAAGGGGACTTTGACTTTGTCCCCTGTTGCCATAAATATTTACAAGTTCTTGACGGTGTGATGAAAGATTCTATAGACTTCTTTTTGAAATCTTCCTATCATGTCCCTTATGTTATGAAGTAAGGATTTGTTTGAAGAAGATAAGGTTATATAACCTCAGGTAGTAGATAGATTGGAAAAGGGGTTTTTTGTAAAGCTAATTAATCACGTATAGTGGAAAGGCCCATAGGGAATGAAGTTTTAGTTGTGAACAGATAACATCTATGAAAACGTATATGTTATGTCTCCAATGCATGAGGATCACCTGTCTTCCATTATTATTTTGAGTTTGTACTTGGAACATATGATCAAACTATCCCTGTTAGCAAATTGTCTCTGTTATCAAACTATTTGTTAGCAATGGCTCAATGCAATGATGATTCAGGCAAGTGTATAATGTGATTTGAAGGACACCTTATCTCATTTGCAGTGAACATTGATTTAAAATAGTGCGTAATGAGATTTCATGTTTCTTACTATACTCTGTCTTCAAATTTAGCAGTCCATCCATGTTGCATAACAGTACTAGTTTCTTTGTGATCCAACCATCATGGATATCACAGCGTATGGTAATTCCATTTTTAAGTGTTCGTTAGTAGTACTTTCCAATCAGGGAATTCCTAAACCTTAATATGTTGTGTTAAATTCAAAGATACTTTCCTATCAGGGGATTCCTAAACCTTAATATGCTATGTTACATTCAAAAAGGGAAAAAATGAACTTACTCTGGAGGCATTTGTCCTCTCAATTACCACACTTTGAGACTATCATTTATTTGCAATTAATCAATTAGAAATAGAGAGATTTTTGTTGTCCTACATCTCCATTGTCTTCTTCATCTTTTCCCAGTGCTTTTCTCATGGTTGTGCATGTTGAAGCTGCTTCTCCTTTGAAGGTATGAAAGAACCATGGCAATAGGTATTAGAGACAAAAATGGTCCTGCTGAGACTCAAATGGTGAAGATCAATAGATATTGTTGATGAGTTTATGTGAAATTCATGGAGCAAACCTTTAATCGAAACATTTTGAAAGAGAATGGATGAGGACATAAAGAGATAAAGAAATGGGCTAGCTTCAAAGAGAAAGAAGTCAACAACAGCGGAAAATGGGACAGCAAATAGACAAGGAAGAAGAATGAAAATGAGTAAGCTTTTTTTCAAATCAGCAAAATATATAAACGAGAGGAGACATTTCTATTTATCCCCTCGATATTTTTTTTCCTTTCTTCATTTTGCGTACCACCACCTTTGCACATTAAGCCTTGCTCTTAGTATCCTTCTCTACATACACAAAAAAGTTGTCTCCCATAGATTTTTCTCTCATGACTATTTACTCTCACATTTCTAACTTGATCTAACGTAATTCTCCATCTGTTGTACCCACTCCCCATGAGAAAACTATCTTACAAAAATATATCAAATTTAGCCAATTATCAAACCATAGCTCAATTGGGTGTAGTTCCAGTTGTTGAGAGGAAAGTAGTTATCCTCCTACATCTGGGTTCATATTCCACTTTGTGACACACTTGCTCTCTTCATGAGCTAATTGCTGACAGTTGAGCTGGCCTTGAGCCCTGAAGAATCCAGTTTACCCTGGCTACCATTCTCAGAATGAGGGGAAGTACCCAGTGGGTTTCCTCTGGAAATTCATTATGCAGAGAAAAAAAAGGAATATCAAACCACAAATGGGACATCTGAATTAGCTATGTCCAAGTGCCTACTTTGCTGCAATGAATAGCCTTTTGTAACTATGTTTATTTTCTTTCCTAACTGTGCCAAGCACTATGTTACAATGTTAACTATGGCATTCTAGTATCTCCTATTTTTCATTTTCAAATACTATATCTAGCTGTTGCATTGTTGTATTCTTCGTGTTCCAAATGCTTCATCGTTGTTGCACTAATAGCCGTGCCTTTTGCTGATATTAACCATGCCATTTGTGTGATGGTATTTGATAAATGTTTATAAATGTTGATAAGGAAATACCAATTAATCATAGTTAAATGGTTTAGGTTCAATACAAGAGTAATCTTATGGAGGAGCTATTGGGTTTGGAAAGTCACCATAGAACAAAGGGTAGTGGGTTAATCTCCTAAAACAAGGTGTTAAAATAGTCTGCTGAGATGTACATTTTGCATCAAGATATCCCCTAGACTGATATCTTTTTATAGGAAGAAAAAACATGGAATATGTTTAGTTAGGTAGGAATATAGCTTGTCAATTTGGTCTAGCTTGAGTGATTAAAAGAGAAAGTTGTTAGGCTCTCCACCATTTCATAGATTGATATAGAGATGAGACAAAAGAGACTCTCTCTTGAGAATATATGAAATAAACCAATCTTATCTATGCATTCATAAGCAACATCTGAAAAACACATTTGGCATATAGCCTTTAGTTTTCACTAGAGATGCATGAAGCATTATATAAACACAATGCAATGTTTTGGGAAGTCCATTCAAATGTGGAACATTACTCTCGAAGCCAAGTTAAGCATTGATTTTAGACCTTGCATGCACATTTCATGGATTGTTTTAGTAGTGACATAAAAATAGACTAGGTAAGTTATATCATATATGTCAAAGATAGTTTAACTCAAAGAATGAAACTGCCATTTAAGCTATAAACCTGACTAAACAGTCCAAACCTGAAACTATGACCCTTCCTTGCAAATTGTATGTGCTACCAATTAATCATAGTTAAATGGTTTTAGATTCAATATGGGAGTAATCTTATGGAGGAGCTATTGGGTTGGAAAGTCACCATAGAACAAAGGCCAGCAGGTTAATCTCCTAAAACAAGCTGTTAAAATAGTCTGCTGAGATGTACATTTTGCATCAGGATATCCCCTAGACTGATACCTTTTTATGAGGAAGCAAAAACATGGAAAATGTTTGGTTAGGTAGGAATACAGCTTGTCAATTTGGTCTAGCTTGAGTGATTAAAAGAGAAGGTTGTTAGGCTATCCACCATTTCAGAGATTGATATAGAGATGAGACAAAAGAGGCTCTCTCTTGAGACTTGACTAGGTTATTCATAACAGTTGTGGTGTTGGTGCCTTAACTTAGCCAGAAAATACCAAAACTCTATTGATGAACAAAATTTATTACTCAATCTACCTCAGAGTATTCCATAGTCACTGAATATGACATGCATGGTTTTACCAAGGAGGCCCTAAACTTCTGAACAATGAAAATTTACATTGGTATGGTCAACCTAGGGGAGAAATGAAACTTTTTTCAATAAGATGCTAGCAAAACCTGGACACTACTGTGTGGGATTATTGCTTGGTACCTACAGATTGCACAACGACCTTTGTTGGTTGAGCTAGTAGGAATTGAGTTCTTCAGGTGGATCTTCCTAGTACAAATGTTCCTTTCCTTGTAAGACCTTCATAAGGGTTTATACATTCTTGTCAATAGAATGCATATTTGTCTGTATAGTTGTTTATTACATAATAATCTAAAGGAAAACTGATTACATGAATATGGATTAGGCTACCTCATAACTGTATAGTTGCTGAGGCTCAATTGTGATTACATGATCTTGGAAGATTTTGAGAGTATATAAAAGCTTCATGCATTATGATTTCTCTGGCAATGTTCTCAAGGCAACTGTTCCAAAAATAACAAAAAAACATCTTTTGTCATTAAACAGAGATTGTTTTCCTTTAGAAACAGAGAGAGATTGCCCTTACAATACCTTCTTTTGTTTGTGGCATGTAAGGAGATCTTGAGAGTTATCTAGAATAGGAAAACTAGTTGGTCAACCTGTGACAAAGGTGAATAACAGCTTGGACACTAACTTTTGAGCCTGCCACATTCTTCTAAGAACATTGGATCTAGAAATCTCAAAGGCTTCAACTACATTGATTATGTCATAGAAGATGGAAGAACCAGAGATGTCATGGATGTGTAACTATTAACATTATGAAGATGATAGCAAATGTGTCTTTCAAGGTACATTACCAATCATAGTGCAAACAACAAATTTTACCACTAATATAGTTCATCGATGTTAATTTAGGTATGTTATATGCTTAGAGAAATTTATTTCAATTTTCACATCTAGCTCAATATCTTTTCCAGATTAGCAATCACATGAACATTAAAGTAAACTGCAGATAGAACATAAACATAAATCGCAGAAGACAAGCCAAGACAAGAGGACACAAGATGTGGTGCTAGCCCATGACAAAACCCAATGTGGGCTCAATTCTTCTTATATGTTCTTCAATAGTTCAGCAAAGAGAGAGAGATAGTACATTTACAAAAAGTCAACATTTTGACTTATCTAGATAAGTGCATAGATCATCTCTAAGAAGATGATACATGAGATCAGTTGAAGACATGTTGCTTCAACTGATTCTCCAAGGTGACTCCTTCACCTATCGTTGTGTTGCATTTCGTCATCATGCTGCACCTAACCATGCTGCACCATGCTGCACCCATCATCACTATGTTGCACCTCATCATGCTTCATTAATCATGACTATACCCATCACTGTACTGCATTATGTGCCATTGCTGCACCATGTTGCCATACTGACCTATGTGCTGGCTGAATCTTGCTTGCTTGTTGTCTCTAGCTTGCTTGTTGTCCTTAGCATGCTTGTCGTTGCATGCTAGCTGTCCCTTGCATGCTAGTTGTAACACTGTATGCTTGGTGTATTTGCTGCTAAGTACCATACAACTGTCCCAATGTTAGTTAGTTATCCCTTGCATGCTGCTCTCCTCCGGAGACAGATGCTCTGGCTATTCCAGCAATTCCAAACAATTCCAGCAGTTCCTGGAAGTCCCAGCAGTTCCGACTATTCCTGGAAGTTTTGGCAATTTCAGCTGTCCCCAGAAGTCCCAACAGTTCCGACAATTTCGGTTGTTCCCAACAGTTCCAACAGTTTCAGAAATTTTGGTTGTTCCCGGCAATTCCAGCTATTCCCGACAGTTCCGACATTTCCACTTTTCCCGACAGTTTTGACTTCTACCCTCTGCGTTAGCTTCCCGTTATTTCAGCAGTTTCGGTAGTTCCAACTATTCCCATCAGTTTCAACAGTTCCGACTTTTCTAGCTATTCCCAGCAGTTCTGGCAAACCCCAATAATTCCAGCAATTCTCGCAGTTCCAGCAGTTCCGACAATTCTAGCTATTTCCGGCAGTTTTGGCAGTTCCGACCTTTCCAACTTTTCCGGATTTTCCTAACAGTTTTGACAATTCCGGCAGTTCCGGCTTTTCCTAGCAGTTCCAGCAGTTCCGGCTTCTACCCTTTACATCAGCTTCCCAACTGTTCCGACAGTTCTCAATAGTTTCAACTATTCTTGGCAGTTTCGATAATTCCAGCTATTCCCGACTATTTCGGCTATTTCAACAATTCCAGAAAGTCCAGCTATTCCTGGTAATTTCAGTTGTTCTCGACAGTTCCGACTATTCCTAACAGTTTCAACAGTTCCAGCAATTCGGCTATTCCTGGCTGTTTCAGCAGTTCCAACTGTTTCTGACAGTTCCAACTATTCACGGCAATTTCGGTACTTCCGGCTATTCCCATCAGTTTCGACAATTATGACTTTTCTGGCTATTCCCGGCAGTTCTAGCAATTCCCGACAATTCCAACAGTTCTGGCAGTTATGGCAATTCCAACAATTCTGGCTATTTCTGGCAGTTCCGACCTTTCCGGCTTTTCCAGCTTTTCCCGACAGTTCTGGCAATTCCAGCTTTGTCCTCTCCATCAGCTTCCCGGCTGTTCTGACAGTTCCGACTATTCTCGACATTCCGACTATTCCCGGCAGTTCCAACAATTCCGACAATTCCGGCTATTCCTGACAGTTATGGCTTTTTCGGCTATTCCCGACATTTCCAGTAGTTCCCGACAGTTCTAGCTTTTTCCCTCTGGATTAGGGAAACATTATCCCTTAGGATCTCTCCTACTACTAAAACCAAAGATAAGTAGAGAGGAAGACATCCCAAGTGTGTTAAAATGACTTGAAGGCCACCTCTATTTATACTAAAACGTTGATCACAAGTGGGGTTTATTTGATCATTGGCCGACCTTGACGAACTGCCACATAACACAAATAAATTCATATCTCCATGAATACTTATCAGAATTGGATGATCTTTAGATCAATCCTACACCTCTCGAAGAGAGAGATCCAAGAAAAATATCAACTCACGACAGTTTCGCAGTTCTCAACAGTTCCAGCAATTCTGGCTGTTCCCAACAGTTCTGACAATTTCGGTTATTCCCGACAATTCCGGCTATTCGGCTTCTGCCCTTTGCGTTAACCTTCCCACATGTTACGGCAATTCCTCGCAGTTTCAGCAATTTCAGCTATTCCCAACAGTTTCAGCAATTCCGGCTATTCCCGACAATTTTGGTAGTTCCAGCAGTTCCGGCATTTCCCCACAGTTCCGACATTTCCGGCTTCTACCATCTGTGTCAACTTCCTGGCTGTTCCAATAGTTCCCACCAGTGATCAAATTTGAACACGTCAGGGCCCTTCAAAGGGCCTCTAGCACGACGCAGAATTAGGAAAAAAAAATTGCTATTAAAAAAAAAATTTAAATTTGAATTTTTCCATTTAAAAAAAATTAGAATAATATTATAAATTTTTTTAAGAAGGTTTGTTAAGTTGTCAACCTATCCAATTTTTTTTTTTTAATTTCATTTTTTTTCTAAAATCCAGATTTTGGGAATTCCAAATTCCAAACTGTTAGTGCACCGTGGGTCTATCACAAATTACAATGGTTGAACCTGTGAATTTCCTTTCTCAACTAATTTTAAATCCCATTTTAGAAACAACAATTTCCAAATTCGAAGTTGCTCCCATTTCCAAAACAACAATTTCTTTTTGAATTGCTTTTTCTAATTGTAACTTGTGCATATGATGCAAGTTAGCAGTTCTACCTGTAGACTGCCCGTAAAGCAAGGTTTGACGACAATTGGAGAGGATCGTAGATTCATCATTCAGCAGACGCCTGTCAAGCAAGGTTTAAGCACGATTTATGCTTGGAGAGGAGCGCATTCGAGAGACTTAATAAGTTCATAGCATACTAGATTTCACAGAACTTCACATTATGCTTCAATATATACATCTAGGTCCTATTGTTTATGCGATGTGAAGGAGCAAGACTGAATACAAATAGATCTGTAAGTTACTCATTCTGCTTTGATATCTATATTTTTCACTTACCTCTAAAAATATGCAATTCAAACATCAAGACAAAAATTAAATTTAATGCCTTAATAGCATGAATGAATCAACTAGTAATAAGAATAAATTCCACTATCTCACCAATACAATTCACAGTTCAATTGAATCAAATAGTAATAAGAATAAATTACACTGTCTCACCAATACAATTTATAGTTCAATTGAATCAAATAATAATAAGAATAAATTAAATTCCACAGTCTCACCAATACAGTTTACAGTTCAATTGAATCAAATAGTAATAAGAATAAATTAAATTCCACTGTCTCACCAATACAGTTTACAGTTCAATTGAGCTCTCATCATTAGAAACACCATCCAAATCAAAATCCTAACCAAAGCACCTTCAACTAATCCCTTGTTAGGCCTAAGTCATTAAGTCCCAACTATTTAATATCCAATAAATAAAAAATTAACGAAATATATAAGTAGCATAAGTCATAATTCATAATGTCCCAACAACCTAAATTATAAAAGGAAAGAAGCCAAAGTCCTCCCAAGTTATCAGGATAAGCAAGAATCGATGAATAGTAAAGTTCACTCCCACTGCCACAAATTAAAGCATTGAATTCAAGAGGCAATATATTGCCAGAGTTCAACATCCCCAGAGTTTCATCAACTGTTAATGCAGTTGATAGTACAAGACCGAAAAATCTTGTTATTATTGCATCAGAATGCACAACTTTGATTATCTCTTGAATTATTTCCAACATATGGGGATATACATTGCCACTGTAATCATAGCAGTCCACAGCTATAACAAAAAGCTTCTTCTTATTTCTCAATGCAGGATAATTGTTTGAGACAATCAGGTTATTCGATGGAGGCCTTGGCTTAGGTTTAGTTTCTTCAATGTTAAAAGATAGCAACGCCCTTTTAAATTTATCCAAAATAAGTTCGGGTCGCCCTTTGGTGCCAAAAGTTTGTCAACTTCGGTAGAATTATCTAGAGAGCCATTGATGGAATATTTATCGCCATCGATAGAAAGCCAAAGAGACATGTCCTTTAGGAAATCACCCATCGATTCCTCCCCCATAGTAGTATCCATTACAGGGATAGTCTGCCATTCAGGATGCCTCATCCCGCATACAGTTACTCGAGACAAATATTTTCTGCAATGTTCAGGCCATGAGAAAAGGCGATTGTTTCTCAACCCATTACAACAGCATTCATTACATAGGTTTTTAGCTCTAGCAATACATTTTCTATGGCCTTTTGATCATGGGGTTCAACTAATAGTCCATTGTTCAAAGTCTGCAAAATTTTCGGAAACAGAATTTTTTAGAGCTTTGCTTTTTTTGCCACATGCTTAAACATCAGATTTGAAACTGAAAAAATTTCCTGGAAACTTAGTTTTCCTGTCAAAATTATTGCCAGAACCTAATTAACACAAGGTGGAAACTCATCATATTGGTGGAAATGCAAACTAATTCTTTTTTGGATGTTCTTACACCAACCTCTGGTTAATATGATTGTACTTCAAGGAAAAAGATAGAAATCATAACATTTGGCAAACATAAATGTTATGAACACAGTTGGCTTGTCACTTGTCAGTTATAATGTGTATGAATTGTAGGATAAATACTGGACTTGCAGTTGTGTTGGAAGGGGTTATTGTTCTTGATAAACTAAGGAATATCTTTCATCTTGCAACATTGTAAAGACATCGACAACCAATAGTATGTTGACTTGGAACTCACAACTTTAGTTCCAACCAAATAGTTACTAATTCACCATGTGTTAAAAAAAAGGAATTTGAAAATAATTTACTGTTGTCAGTTGAATTTCATGTTTTTGTGCTTTTCATTATAGAAGGGCGACCTCAATGTGCGCCCTTCTAAATAAAATTAAGACTTACCCTTCAAATTTGATCACTGGTTCCCATTGTTCCCGACAGTTCCGATGATTCCCGGTAGTTCTGGCTATTCCTGATAGTTCCGGCTTTTCTGGAAGTTTTAAAAGTTCCTGGCAATTCTGCCAATTCCAGCTATTCTTCGCAGTTCTGACAATTTCGGCAATTCTGGCTATTCCCAACAGTTTTGACTTTTTCAGCGTCTCCAGCTATTCCTGGTAGTTCCAGCAGTTAGCCAGTTCTGAATTTTCCTGACAGTTCCATCTTTTTCCCTTTGTGTCAGCTTTCCGGTTGTTCCGACTATTCCCAGTAGTTTCGACAATTCCGGCTATTCCCGACAGTTTTGCCTTTTCTGGCTATTCCTGGCACTTCCAGCAGTTCCGGCTTCTGCCCTCTGGATTAGGGCAGCATTATCCCTTAGGATCTCTCCTCCTACTAAAACCCAAAAACAAGTGGAGAGGAAGAGATCCCAAGTGTGTTAAAATGACTTGAAGGCCACCTCTACTTATACTAAAACGTTGAGCACAAGTAGGGTTTATTTGGTTGTTACTTGACCTTGACGAATTGTCCCATAACACAAATAAATTCATATCTCCATGAATACTTATCAGAATTGGATGATCTTTAGATCAATCCTACACCTCTCGATGAAAGGGATCTAAGAAAAATATCATCTTACATTAATAAGGTGACCCACATGGGTACTATGATGTGTGGTTTGACAATAAGTCTACTTGGGCAAAGCCTAGGAGATTGTAGTTCAAATCGCATTAAGTACATTGACCTGCTATGGTGACGGCTCGAGGAGCAGATTCCCCACCCTCACCTTGGTGGCACAAGAGTCTTATTCTTGCTAAAATCATAGGATCTTAGTATATCAACTTGCAGGTAGTTGGATGTACTCCTAGTGTTATAGAGGCAGCTACGAGGATTGATCCTGGGTCTCCCATAGATTAGGACTGGGACTTACTGATTCACCATGTAGCTAAAAAAAAAAAAGATGACCCACATGGAGTTTGGCCCTAGTTGCCAATTTTAACAATCGGGCATGGATATCAATCAAGCCTAGTTAGCCTTACTTTCTTGGTAAGGTGATGAGGCTTCATGTTTTTCACCCTATTTTCCCCAAATAAATATATCCTAACAGGAAGAATTATTCATTACTTTCCCCTCTTACAAGAAAACACTCGAAAAAAAAAGGATTTCACACCTAGAGTTTTTTAGTAGGATAAAGGGAAAGGTGAGTGGGTATCCTGCAGTAGCTGCATTGGTCTTATTAGCATTACGCCACTTTTCATATGGGTCTTCACAACAAAGAATCACCATTACACTCAGTTGATTTGTTTTAAAAATAAACATAACACGCAATAGATTTCTTTTGGGATGCAATGTTGTTGTTGGTAGTATGATTGTATTTGTGCCACATGTAAAGCTAATATGCGTTAAATTTCTTTCACCTTGCAATATTTTTATTAGAATGTGCTTGTGTTTGGGCTAGAAACTATGCTAGATTTCTTTTGCTTTGCAATAGTGTTGTTGTCAATTTGGTTGTTTATGATAAAAGGAAATCTAGCAAGTGTTAGATTTCCATCACTTTGGCAACGTTATTGGAAATGTTGTGCTTGTGTTTGGGCTAGATTTCTTTTGCTATACAATATTGTTGTTTTCAATTTGGTTGTTTATTATAGAAGGAAATATAACACGTGTTAGATCTCTTTAACCTTCCTAATGTGCTTTTGTTTTTGTTAGAATGAAATATAGCATGCACTAGATTTCTTCTGACATAAAATGTTGTTATTGGTAGTATGCTTGTATTTATGCTACATGTAAAGCTAGCATGCGTTAAATTTATTTTACCTTCCGACATTGTTATTGGAAATGTGATTGTGTTTGTGGTAGAAGTTGTTGGATTTTGTTGGCTTTTGTTTGCCCTAAAATGTTATTGTTGCCATTGTGCTTTTGTTTGTGCTAGAAGTAAATCAAGCGTATGCTATATATTTTCTACACTGCAATGTTATTTTTGGCAATGTGATTGTGTTTGTGCTACAATAAACTCTAGAATGTGTAAGATTTCTTTTACTTTGAAATGTTTTTGAAAGTAATATGCTTCTATTTACGTTAGAAGAAAATTTAGCATGTGGTGGATTTCCTTCGCCTTAGAATATTGTTATTGGCAATGTGTTTGTGTTTGTGCTAGAAGGAAATCTAGCATGTGCTAGATTTATTTGACCATCTAATGTTGCTTCTAGCAATATGCTTATGTTTGTAGTAGAAGGAATGATATTGATTGTTAGCTTTCATTTGAGGAAACAATGTTTCATTACATACAACATGAGTACCATAATATTTTTATTTTTGCATTTATATTACTTTTTCGTAAGTTGTGTGTTTTTGGAGAAATATAAAGTCACACTTTACACGGTTCATTCTTTTAATTACAAGTTACGATGTAATTGTTGTTACAGAATTGATGCAAGCTACAATGGAAAATATAATTTTGGAAAAAGGGGACTCTGTTGATCTCCTTGTTAATGATCAAGTCATTGGGCTAGCAAAGGGTTGAATCTGCAGAGTTTGGAACTTATTATGTTGGAAAAAGGGTTAATGTTGGTTATGTTGCAATTTTGAAGATTGATGTCATTCAACCAAATTTGATTGATGATGATGTTAATGAAGGGGACATACATCCATGGAAGATTGTGGATTTGAGACACCACTAGGTAATCAAAAATAGAAGCAGTGTTAATCATTATTGTACTATAATAAGTTCTTTTTTGAGTAAATATAACATATTTACATTTGTTTATAGGTACAAATGTTTCTTCTACATTTTCTATTGGAGACAAGGTAAATCTTCTGCAACATGGAGTGAAGGTGGGCGAGGGCTCCATATTCAATACAGAGCTTGGGCATAAAGTGCATGGAAAGATGGTAAAGAAAGGATGCATAGTGGTTAAAATTGAAAAGGTGTTAAAACATAATGCTCCTCTACCACATCCAATAGGGTTTGAGCATACACTTGGGGGTGCATTAGAATCTTAAGAAATTTGGCCAGAATAAGATTTGGAGCCTCACTGTCATGATCATGCCTTAAATATTCCCCAAGATAGGGTTCAATTCATATGTGCTAAGGTTTCTCTTACACATGAATGCATGGGAACAAGCATGTGCATTGCCAAAGGAATGCTAGCTCATGTCCGTGAGGATGACATTGTTGAGGGTGAAACACTAGGTGAAATGGATTTTGGTGCTTTTCTAGAAGAGATAGATGGAAATTGTGAGATATGCAGAATTGGTGATAAGTCTATACATTGTTTGGTTCGATGGCCAATAAATAAGTTGGTGGACAACAAAGGTGTGATATTAAGGGTCAAGGAAAAGTTCAAGGAACCACCCAAAGAAATGGTGATATGGGATGTTATAGAGGACGCAAATCCCTTAAACAAATGGGATGGGTACCTTTGTAATAAAAATGATAGAAACTCAATTGATATGAATGTAACAAGACCATATAAAAGGATTAAACGAGTTACGGCTACAAAAAAAATGCAAAATGTCAAACAAAAATAGATGAAGAGAAATAAATTCAACTTCTTGCAGCAGATGTATGTTGTAGAAAAGATTTTCTTCAACATATCGATAGGAAGGCCATTGTAGGTGCTAGAAGGGGTATGAGACAAATAAACACAAATGGTATTAGAGAATTTGTCTTGGATTCACTCATGTCAAACACAGTGATGTCAAGTGGCCATGGCCTACCACCTATTGCTAGAAAAGTAAAGGACATGAGATTTAATGGGAATATTATTTGTAAGAAAGCATGGTATAAGATACATAAAATTCCTCAAAGCACATTCTATAACTACCAACATTATTTCCAACATGGACAGATCAAAGCTATTCATGGTAACACCAACACATGCAAAGCACGAGCTCACACAGTGGTAGCTCTAGAAATATTGCACAAAATTGTAATGGATAATTCAGGTTTTTCACCAAATCAAACATGTCAAGTTGAAGAAGATGGAACATCTACTCCTTTAAGACTACTTCCTTCAACTTACACACAAAATTCTTTATTAAAAGATATCAATGAGGCTCTTCAAAAGCTCAATTACCCATCAATATCACAACCAACAATGAGCAAGATCTGGAATACTAAGTTTCGAGATGTGGCATTTTCAAAGAACACCAACTTTAGCAAATGCAGTGAATGTATTTTGTTGAAAGCATTTTGTTGAAAGCACAAATGAAGTCAGCAACTACAAAAGAGTTGGAAGAAAAGGCACGAGGTAGGTTGACGAAACATAACAAGATTGTTTTGTGTGGAAGATATTGCTACTATGCCCATAGAATTATGTCAGAATGATTTCCAAAGGATTATTTGAGCATTATCCATGATAAAATAGACAAAACAAAGACGTCAATCCCAAGGCTACGTGTCAAATCAAAATCTGTTGTACGAACAAATTTGGGTTTGTCATTGACAAGTATGCTTACACATGGGCATAAGGCAGGAGGTTTTGGTGATTTCTCCTTACCGTTTGTCCATATGGGATCACAATTTACTATTACATCCCTTGCAAAGTGCTTAAGGGACCTTGAAGACCCACAAATGGATATGTATGGTGATCTACTTTATGAAAGTGGAATTTCAAGAAACCCACTTACAAATGCATTACTTGACACCTCTATTTACCTAAAATGTCAAGGGTACAAGGATGATTTTTATCTCATGGAAGTTCAAAAAGTCAAAATGTTGATTTTAAACCTCTTCCTCCACATTTGTTGTTACAGTTGGACAATGCAGCAAGTGATAATAAGAATCGCTATCTTTTCATGTTTCTATCACTTTTAACTGCACTTGGTGTCTTCATCACTATTGAGGTTGGGTTCTTGCCTGTGGGGCACACCCATGAAGACAAAGATGGAACCTATGGAAGAATGACTTCCAACCTAAAAAGTAAATATATTTATTCTTTACTTGAAATGATGGATACATATCGCATAATTGAAGAAAATAGAGCGTTTCCACCTACACTTATTGACAAGGTCTATGACTTCAAAAGCTTCCTTAATGGATACATTGAGGGAAAAAATGCACTAGTTGGACATCTTAATGTTCAATACTTCCAATTTCTTATACTCATTGATGTTCCAGTACTAAGGTATAAAGAATCAGTTAGAGATACTGAGTGGTCAGAACCAGTTGAGTTATGGAATATAGATGATGAAGGTCGACCTATAATTCCCATAGGGAAGCCATCTTTCTTAGCTTCCAAACAGAATGATGTCTATTTAAAATAACTAAAGGAAGGGATAACAACATACATAAAAATGTGGAAAGACACTATTGGGAATGAGGATTCACCAATTGTTACAGAGGAATGGAAAAATAAAGTGGTGTATTGGAAACAAAGTCACACCAAGGAGTAAACTAAAATATAAAGTAAATTAAAATACAAAGGGCCTTAGAATACCATTGTATTAATATAAACAATTTTTCCTCCCAAAGTAATAGGTAATTGAGAAAGGATCCCTAATGGTTGAATTGTTCCTCTGTTAAAGGCCAATAGATTTTGGGTAACGAGAACAAGCTGCAGAGAACATAAAGCTTCCGAAGTAGTTGAGGACAAAATAATAATAGATGTGTCATCATCTATGAATGTTCTAGGTATGGGCACATTATAACCCTGTACTATGATTTGGAAAGGCACATAAGGAGGAAGATGATATCTTTCCAGTCGACTCCAATCAAAGGAGGTGACCATACTACTTGGAGGGGGTTCTGTGGGAATGTGAGAACTTCCCCCTTGCACTATGGAAATGGGGTAACTTATCCCTTGTATTGTGGGAATGAGAGAATTCTCCCCCTATGTTGTGGGAATGAGAGGATTGTCCCCTTGTGCTATTTGAACGAGAGGATTTCCCCTAAGTTTATTAGAACCTGAAGAAACGAGAAGAACTTGAGCGGTATGAAGTTCACTCTCTACGAGACGGGTATGATCAATTGAAGGTGGAATCGAGTCAACCATTTTCTCAACCAATGGTTGGTTGGGAATGAACTCATGGGATTCATTCACATTTAGAGAGAATGGGATTGACTGGAGACGATCAATCACTTCATCAAGTAGTAGAGGATTGGGAGAAAGCTTTCGATAACAAGCCAAAAGATGAGGCTAATAGGTTGTAAGGTTTTCCAATACTTTTGAGACTTCATCCATATAAGGACAAAGGTGAATAAGATGATTTCCCTCACATAACCTACAAGGAAAATTAACTTTACCATTTTTTCCATGGAACTTACTATCACTAGTTGATGGTTTATCACCAACATGATCTTTAGAGGTTGATGACAAAGGGTGATGTGAGCTCGTGGACCACACTTCTAGTACCTTGGGAATACCATGACAGTCTTAAAGAAAGTGGTCACCCTTACATAACTTGTAAGTGAATTTAACTTTGTCGAGATGATTTGAAGGTTTCTCCAAACTATTTACATTAATAGCAATGGTCGCTTGGTTTCCCCCCTTCTTATTTAGTTTCTTCTTCTTCTTCCCTTTCTTCTTCTTCTTAACCTCATCGTTTCTAGAATCAAGAATTTCACAGGGCAAGGAGGAAGAAAAGGATGAAGAAATAATAGGTGAAGAAGGAAAAAGGTAAACTTTAGGATCAACATGGGGTTGATGTTATTCAGGAGTAGGAGAAATTGGTTGAGAAGAAGTTTGGACATGCAGAGCCATAGGGGTTGAAAACAACCAAACTAGAAAATCAATGGTAAATATGGAAATGGACAACGTTTGCATATAGGACCACCAATGTTTCCAAAAGGAGGAAAAGGACTAGGATTACTCTCAAAGGGGTTTCCTTGACTGGTAGACTCAGAAACTATTTCCATTAGTCTTAACCTAAGATCCACTAACGAGTTGTTCCACAAGGAGGATGTTGTTCTGGGGTCAATTAATTGATTCTATAAATTAAAGACAAAAAATAAAGATAAAAATGGGTAAACTAAGAAAAAAGGATTACCAAGTGAGTGTGAACTGCAATATATCACCTTGGTAAACCAATGATTTATGTACATGTAGGAAATCTCCCTGAATGTTGCATTCAATGTACTATAGGGTACAAGGAGGTTGACTTGGTTACCTAAGGAATGATAACAACCTATAGGGGACTTCCAAAATATATTTGTCAGTAAATGGAAGTGCAATTTGTGTTAGTGTTGTCTAATGCCTAACTATTCTATGAGAGCGTTCCCATATACTTATCATGCATGGAGCACATCCAATATACCTTAAGGTACATGGAGAACGATCCAATACACTTACGTATGTGGACCGCGATATCACCCTCGGAATGAAATGCTAGAAATAAATGACATCTCCTATCTTTATAGATGCTAGAACACGTCTCTAGCATAGACCTCTAGATGTTTGTTTTAATGTTTCAAATTCTCCTTAACATTGATTCAATAAATTTTAAAGTTTATCTTGAATTATGTTTCAATTTTCAAGGCTCAAAACTCGATGTCACCAAAACACACTTATGATGCAACTAATATGATAAAATGAACTCTTTTCATTTTACTTTTAACAATGAATGGCCTAACTAAGTAGGGTAAGAAGAAATCAATGAACAATGCAAAAAACAAGTGATGCAACATCCAATCTCCTCAACTTAACTATTCCATTCAAAATCAAATCCCTATATGCAATGCAAATAATTGTTTTTATTTTCTTTTCTTTTAATTCTTCAAATGAAAAGAAACATATGAATGCAACTTGATTACTGATGAAAAGAAACCACACAAACTTTAAATGTAATGCAAAAGTTACTTTTCAAATTCAACAGTCAATCTATGCATACAAACGTGACTTCACAAGAAGAAAGAAAGAATGAAGCAAAATATTATCAAAAAAGGTGATGGCACTTAGAAGCTATTAACACCCATACACAATTTAGCCACACCTCAATGATTGAGGTGGATTTTTTTTGCAAAAATGAAAGAAAAAACACATAATTTCACACAAGGGATCAACTTTTAAGAGCAAAATACAAACTGAGAGACACAAAGAGAACAAGATGGATTGAAGAAAATCAAGATAAACACACAAAACATCAATGTTTTACCTCAAATAGCGGTTAATACAAGTTTTGAAAGGGCACCAGTGCTCTGCATCATAGGTGTAGATAAGGCTAGGATGCGCTGCAACACTTCATCTCTAGACAATGGGGAGCATTGATCAAGATCTAGTTAAATTCCGACAGAAAAATCAAATCAAGCTCAATGAAAGGTCTTCCTAGGATCAATCCAAGCTAAGTGAGGCAATGAAGGTCTGCTCAAGAGGTGAAACAAGGGCTAAGGTGAAGGAAACCATTAAGGGAAAGAAACGGTCCCTAGTGGAGGCGCCAATTTGTTATACGAAATTTATGACTGAGGACAAAAGTATCTTCCCTAGATCTAGTGGTTTGCTCTAGAACAACAAAAAGAAAAGAATATAGGTTTTTCCTTAGAGAAATTGAAGAATGGGAAAGCGTCTTACTTGGAATATGTAGATTTACTTTCCTCCTGGCTTGCAAGCTCCAATTGTAGCTCCAAATGCTATAATTAGAACCTGGCCATATAATCATAACAAGCCAAGGATCCACAACATCTACGTAGTATAATTCAATTACTTTATTCAATGAATTAACGAGGCACTGAAATACATGAGTGTAAATGTAACACAAGACATATAGCAAAACAAGATACTCTTTGTATTAATAGAAATAGGAGAGAGTTTACAACCAAGAATAGTAGTTGATATTGTAGAGATCTCCCCAAGTGGATTTCTCCTTCTTTGTCACAAAGCACACCTCAATGTCACCCTAATGGATGAAGATGATGACTCTCTTAGATTCAAGGAAGCAACATGAGGGTATGATCAATCTCCAAAATCTAACCCTGATGTTGTAGATGGCAATAAATTTATAAGAGAGGGATGGTAGTTTAGGACTTATTATCCATTTACCAATATAAGTTTGAGATCCACTTAATATGGGAGGATGCGCTGAAGGGATAAGAGGTGAAGTATTGAAGGTAGGATCAGATAACACTCAAGCTTCTTATCCAAGGTAAATGGTTAAAACAACCCTTGGAAGCTTATGGAAGAGGAATATTCGAGATTCTTTTTAATTTTCCTAAATTTCTAAAATCAGTGCACCCCCAACAAGGAGCAAGATGTTGCTGATTAGTGCTGGTGCAGAAAGGAGCAACCTGTTGCTGAACATAGGTCTCTAAAGGGGAAAGGTGTGTTGGGGCTTAAAAGCACTGATTTGAAGTAGTTAGACCCAAAAATAAGTTATTTGGAAAGGTCATGGTTAGGGCTTTGTGTATGGATGATGGAAACATGTTCGTAGATGATGATTGATCTAGTTTGTAGGCCTATTGACTAGATTCAATAAAATGGTCTATAACAACGAGGGTCACTACTGCAGGATTATGTGTTATATGGCTCCACTAGTGGCCAATCAAAATGCTCACAATTGATACCAAGTCCACATTTTCCCAACTCTTCAATTCCTAATCTTTTCTTGTGCGTTCACTTTCATTCTTTTAGGGTTATACTGATGAGCTTCCTCTGTTGGGCGAGGTTGTAAGTGGGCTCTGCCTATTGGCCAATAAGAAATGGTCTTGCTGCAACACTATCTACCCATCTCTACCAAACACTTCCTTTAGTAGCTTTGTTATCACCTCCTCCAAATGTAAACTTGCCCCAAAGGGTCCTCCAACCACTTTTGAATCTGCCCATTTGACTTTTAGAGCACCTAACTTTGATTGGCACTAATACCTGATCTAGAAGGCCATTTGTAGACTTTAACATACCATTGGAAATCTCTTTCTAAGGATCATCCAATTGTGCCATCTTCAAGAGTATCTGAGCTCATTTCTTGAGGTAGAATCTACTCCAAATATTGGGACTACCGGCCATAATAGTCATCTTTTTATGGCTTCTCCACTAAGCCTGCTACTATGATGATTCTCTACAAAATCTTTCCGCAACCATGGGACCCCCCCTGAGCTTGGAACATCAATCCAAAAATATGTTTCCACTAACTTCAATGCTAATCTAGTTAACATCAATGCTAACATATTGAATTCTACTAGCCATTCAGACAAAGCTAATTGCCCAAGATTTCGTTGCTTTGGTTTGTTGCTCTTGACAAAACAAATGACCCAATGATTAAACAAAACAAAACCTTTGTATCACCATGCCCTGCCCTTTTATTTGAAATTTTTGCAATAAAAATTTGGTGACAAAATCATTTGACATGACCCCAAAGTGTGGTGGTAATGTTGGGGGTAGGGCGATAAGTAGTTTTATGAGGAGAGGCCCTCTTTTGATATGGATCCGCCACATAAACCAAAATTGTTTTATGAATGCAATTAATAGTAGACCCCTCCACCCCTCTTGTGTGATAAACATGGGAGGGTGTTGTGCTTTTGATCCTGATTTGTTGATCTATGCACACATATATACACTATGCAAAGAAGCATGTGTATTATGCCAACACTTTATTTACAAATCTTTCAAAAAAATTTAGAAAAGCATGTATTTAACTTTTTATTTAATATATATCACTCTATATAATATAGGGTATACATTATTTGTACAAAGTGTGAAGAAAAATTAGATTTATTTGGACTATTTCTGGAAAATTTGTGACAAGAAAACGTCACAAAAATATCCATGATGGGATCAGTCCTATCAAGAATAACTATTCCTTCTAACGCCTACTTTGATTTGGTGTTCAAGAATACCTATTTCTTCTATCATGTGATTTAAAAACAAAGCACTTATTTAATTTACAATAACAAAATTTAGAATTTCATATTAAAGCACTTATTTAATTTACAATAACAAAATTTAGAATTTCATATTAATACATAATATAAAGATACATATTAATCTTTACAAAGTGTAAAAAATCAAATATTCACAATATTATTTTGGAAACAAATATCACAAGAAAATGTTACAAAAATGATAATATTACTACATCGACTGATTAAAATATTGATTTCTTAATTAAAATTTAAATGGTTTAGATCGAATTGTTTGTTGCATTAACTGCCACATCCTCCTGGTGCCTATGTCATTCCGGGAGTCTTCGACCTTCACCAATCATGATCTATGATTCATTTGAAAATAAGGCCACCACTATTAATGTGATCCTGCTCGTGCTTTAGGAGAATCAAATCAAAACCTGTTCCATTGAAGGACAAAATTCGATGATCCATACATGTCAACCCATGATGCTGTGATATTTCAGATTTACAGCCTGTATCTGATCAAGGATCCGATCTAATTTAGGCACAAAGTGGAGATCTACTTGTAAAACCCTTCATACAGGCCTCAAATTCGGTGACGTCTTGCATTGGGCTCTGAAGCCCTAGTGGTGGTGGCACCAATACGTCAACACCTAGGGAATAAAAAACTCTAAAGTAAACTTTGCAAATACAAATTGAGGTCCTCTTATCTCTAGTTGAACATTCCTCATGAAAGAACCATTGGAAAAGACCCGAAAATGTATCATACCCTTGAATACCCTACACCCTTCTTTTGATAAAGAGATGAATTCAACGTTTTGTTCTCTATATATGTGGGAGAAAAAGATCCTTTATAAAGATGAAAACATAGACCCAATCCTAGTCATCTAGTGAGAAAGGGTAGGAGCTTGCAGGGATGATCGTAGATTTTCCCAATCGATGATCACCTTAGAATCTCCAAAAACATCGATCTATGCAATTTCCAACCACTTGACACAATATAAGATACCCCAAAAGGAACAATATTAAAATTGTGAATGAAAAGCTTTAGGTCTTCTTCGTATGACTTTACAACCATGTGTCTTCCTAGATATACCCACCTGCTTGGCTCAATCAATCAATTTCCAGTTTCAACATTTTCCAAATGTAAAATGTTTTAGATTTCCTTCAAATATAATTCATTTATTTCTATATATGAATATTGACAAGTTCAACCATCTAAATTAAAGTATGCTAGATGCATAAAGGTAGCTGAAATCAGTGGTTGATTGGATGACTCTAATAAAAAAGGATGAGCCAAATGAACTCTTTTCTCATTATTTGTCCTCTTTTATGTCTATGGCTTTCATTATTATAAATGATCAATTTCCTCCTAAAATGTTACCTCATCACCCCTGCACACCACATTTTCTATGCCTACCATCTATTTAGTCACCACATCACCCCTCGTTGGCCCGTTCGCACCCATTCCTCCCTGCACGTGGAAGGTCCCACCTCCTACTGACACCATCCTAGTGCCACCCAACCCCAAACTGACTTGGACACTTAGATGCAATAGTGACAAAGGCATTCTATCTGATGGTTTTGGGTCTTTCACGTCAAAGCTACACTGACTTTAATGTGATGGAGTGGTGTAGAGGGGACCACGTGCCACTCTCATGCCACAGATGCCCAGTCAACCTTCCATGTGGCCATAGGGGGCTTCACTTAATGAGCCACTAACATATCACACACATTTGTGGCTTACTAAACAATACCATTTATTTGAGTATTGTTGTAGTGACTACAAACACCCTCCAAAAAAATTTCTTCGCTTTGTTTTGGAGCTTCCCTACTAAAATATAAAAAACATTTCTTACACTACCTAGGTACTTGTGCTTATATTTGAGTTTATCTTTTTCTTTACAGCTTGTGTTTCTTACTTTCTATGTTATCTAACCACAAGTTGAGCCCGTGACTTGGTTGCAATCCAATTCTTGCACTACCTTGGAAATCTGCACGGTCCTAGAGGGCAACCAACCTTTCTCTTGAATTACACAGATTGAGCTGACAACTTGTCTTTAGTTGGGAAACTGGATAGAGCGTGAGAGGAATCTAGAGCCACTCAACCCAAGAATTGCGCAAAAGCATTCCTTCAGCTGTTGTCTGATGCATGTGCCAGTAAGTTGCCTAGTCCTCCCCAGAACTGCACAATTTCTCCATGCATGCATGGCAACCATTCCCAAAAAAGAAAAAATAAAATGTGATAAATCATACCTAAAAAATAGCAACCTATTTTTAGCAGTGGGTGTTACACTCGAGTTAATTTTAGAAACTACTGTAACTTGTCGCTTTTTCCTGGATTTTCGGCCTTCGCGTCATAAATCCTAAATCAATCAAATATATTTAATGGATGTCACCAGAGCTCATTTTAGCACTCTATCTTGGATCTCTGGCATTCTCGAGGCATCTAGGAACCTTTGACACAATTGGCACAACTTTCTCGGGTAACTCTTGCTTTTCTTGCCTTTTGCTACCTTTTCTCTCACTTTTGTTTCCTTGGCTTGTGTGAGTGTTTTTTTTCATGTTTTATTGAATGACTACTGGCATTTTGGTTTGTTTTATCTTGTATAAGTAGTATTTTAAGTTTTTCATTACCTTTTCTAAGCATCGCATGCATAACCTAGTTTTTGCACTAATGGTCGTCGGTGCAACGACTCTCCCCACAAGCGTCGTTGTTCTTTTGTTTGACTGATTCCTGCATTTGTTTTGATTTCATGCAACACCATTCACTCAAATATGCACCATCCTTCGCTCATGCATTGAGATATGCTCAGTTACAAGTCGCCCTTAGGAAAATCTGGGTTGTCTTGGCCCAGATCTAGATCTTCTCAGCACGGGATATCAAGGCTCTGCCTTGGCTCTAGGAATTGTGTAGAGGCTTCCACTTATTGGCTCCAACTATGCATTGTGTCATTCCAGGAGCTAGTCCCAGAGTCTTGTCCATTGGGATCACAAAATGCGCAATCCCAGACATCGTCAAATCTAGACAGAACTGTGCATTATGCAATTCTATTCACCAACAAGCCACAACAGATTGCACATTACACAGTTCCAGTCATCATCCCCTCTCACTAGTAGTTGGAACTGCGCAATATGCAGATCCAACTAACATTCCCTCACCTCTGAAAGTCTTAATTATGCAATCTTGCCCCAACATTTAACTAGTTTGTTGCATGATTGGTCCTTGAAGTGCTTTTGATTTCGAGCTAACATTTGCATGCCATGAGTGTCCTCTCTGTCTCTAGGTACAACAGTCATTGAGAAGCTTCTCAGCAGTATAGGTAGCATGGATTCCAAGAGAGATGGATCAAAGGATACTTTAGAGAGAAGCACTAGATATGTAATTGAGTAAGTGTTAATGAACTTGCAAGTCTATGCAGACACACAATTGTTCATAGAGAAGGACATGAAGATAACATGGCAGGAAATTAAGGACATATTTGTAGGTAGTTTCAAGGAATATCTAGAAGATTGATAGGTCTATGTCAACATCCACAAATCACGCTTGTACAGGGTTTCATGCAGGTACCCCACCTTCCCATGTGTGGATATCATTCATTGGATTGTCTCACATACTTATCTCGAGATGATGACATTGAGTAGTGCGAGTTGAACACAAATTTCTCCCTTCAGGAAGAAAAACTATCATCAGATGTATCACTTGCCACAGCCAATGAACTGCATGGATGCACTCTTCTATACTCCCAACAACAATGTGAAAACTAAATACATCAGGATGCATTGGGTAAAAGAGCCATCGAAGTTTAAGTAGACACCCAATCAGGTCTATAAGACTAAGTCACTCAGGAAGGCCTACCAACTCTTGATCATCTTTGCATGTCACTTGTACAGTCAAGAGAGTATGGAGACCTTTCCACAAAATTGGGTGGTTGTGTTAGATTAGTTGGAAAATTAAGGAAGGCCATTCAACTAGTTAGATATGTTGGCTCTTTAGTTGAAAGTGCATGTGACTAACGCTCGAAATATTCCCAAGGATGAACAAGCAAGATTCTATATGTCAGTGTACCTTATTGACGCAATCTGCGCCCAACATCATTTTCCTGGCATGGGTTGGAAATTTACACTATAAAAGGATGTTGTGAACATTTATTGTAATTTGCTTTCTATGTGTAGTTACTGAGTCATGGTGAGGCTATCTGACCATTTCATCATCCCTGTTTACAAGATGATATTCGAATAGGATCCACCTCGCATGTCCAAAGAAACGATGCAAGCATTGCTTAACATTGAAGATTAGTATGCCTCATCTCATGGAACCTTCATTAGGATGTTTTGTGGAGAGAAGCCTCTCCATTTGCTACCAAGGTTTGCCATGAATAAGTTGTTCATGCAAGAGGTTGCATATCACATCTCCACAGGGTTATCAGTAGGACTGCATAGGAGGAAGAAGGCACCATGGCTTCCTCTTCCTTTGTGGATTGGATTGTATGAGATCAAGAGATTGAAGGATGGGGATGTCAAGGCCGAAGACTTTAAGAAGTTTGAGCTCGACACCAATATTTTCAATATGTATGATCCCCACTGCATATGCAAGAACCAATGTGCAAAGATGTATTATCCATGGTTCCACGTGGCATGTCATTGGCTAGAGGAAGACCCTTGGAGGTATTGCTACAACTCCTCTAGGCTTAATGAACTAGTCAGCATGGCTATAAAATGGAAAGAAGCTTTGTAGGAAGAAACACCACAAGAAGCAACAACAACAACAGTAGTGAGCATCAAACTGGCACAAGACAAAGGCAAGAAGAATATTGTCGAGAACCAAGAGTCTGAGCAAAGCTAAAGTATAGAGAAGATCCTCTTGTTGAGAAAGTAGCTTTGGAAATAGAAGTAAAGAGGAGATAATGCGAAAGGAGAGTAGAATAGAGGAAGAGAGAGAAGAAAAGTTTGGAGGATGGAGAGAGGAATTCGGAAGAAACAAAGAAGCTAAAAGAAGAGTAGGAGATAAGAAGGAGAGAGAGGGAAGAGAAGCAAAAATAAGAATAAGAAGAAAGACAAGGCATAATGAAAGAGAAAATTGCAGCTATACAGGTTGAGGAGTCAGAGAAGCCAGCAGATGAAGAAGAGGGTGAGCCAGTACAGGTTTGGGAACTTGCTTAGAATATTGAGAAGATGGTTGAAGCAATGGACATGGAGTTGGAACAGGAGCCACAAGACCAAGACACTGACCTCATGTTGAGAGCATTAGAGGTTGCCCCATAGTCTCCACCACCTCCAGAATTAGAACCAATCCTGAGTGAGAAAGGAGAGGTTGTGCTCCTTGATGATGATCTAGTGATGGATGTGTATAGTCTTTCATTTGATGAGTCATAACAAAGGATTGTATAGGCGTGAAGAAAACATCTCTCAAATGATCACACATCACCTACACACATAAAGGAAAGGGTGATTGTGTTAGATGTTATAAGACATCCAACTGCCATGGTCAATGCTTCTAAGGCTTATGCAGAAGCCATGAGTTCAACAATTAAGTTCTTGATAGAAGAGAATGATCGGATGGAAAATGACTTGCAAGAGGCCACACAGAGAACAAAACAATCTACGGGATTTTCTATGGAAGAGATGAGAAAAGTGATAGTTGCTAAAGTATCAACACTGGACACCACCATGCGGAAAGTATATGGCAAATTTGTCATCGTGCACAAGGCAGTTGTCCATCTGTATGGTTTTGAACAGTAGTGCGCAAAGATAGCCCAAAATATCAAAGACATCCATGTTGCTATTACACATGTACAAGAATGGACAATGAGGTAAAGGGAGCCATGCTTTATTTGCATAATATAATGAAGCCACATGCAGAGCTAGACAAAGCAAGAATTCAGATGTTGATCCAAAATTATGAGAAGCTCCCTTCCTTATCACCAGCTTTGAGGCTTCCTATACATGGTTGTTCAAGAGTCTGGATGTCATAGTGAGGACACATGGGATCCCTTCAATCAGAACCCTCACTCAAGCCATGAAGAAGAACCAAGTCTTGCTGGAGGTCAACAGGTACATAGAGAAGTTGACGTGAGAGGCCACCAACAATGAATTGCAACTAAACACAGAAAAAATGCAAAATTACATCGGTGGGCCAGCCACACTCAGGAAAATTCTACGCATGCTCTAGGACGATTTGGACATAGGTTCGAAAACCATATAACCAAAGGCCATGGAGGCAAGATTCTGTTTCCAAAAAGACATCACCAAATAGTACGAGATACAATAGCACAATACCAATCTTGGTTTCAGTTCGTCACCAAAGACCATCAAGATGATGTTGCCGAGTTGGTATTTCCCCAAGATTTAGAGTGATGGTCTTTATCTTGTTAGGCTAACTCAAGCCTATTTTGTCTGACATAGGTATATGTGGAAATTGTATCATTATTTTTCAATATATTGTAAGTGAAATTCCAAGTGTCATTAGTGGAATGTGAACAGTCACTATGTAATGTGAAGAGTCATGAGGGTATTCAAAGAGTCAAAGGGGAATGTTAAGGGTCACCCCATCCTTTGTTATATATAGAACCTCATAACTCATAGTAGAGGCTTTTGTGTGCCAAGATTTTGGCTAGGCATTGCTTAGAGAAGACTTGGAGAGTATTGTGATGAGCCTTCACTTCTCCACAACGTAGAGCGAGTAAATATCTTTGGAGGAGCAGGCTGTGTTGATGTTAAAGTTCCATTATTGGGGCTAGTGGCTGTCAATGGTGTATGTATGGATGGAACTTTCACTTAATAATATAACTGAGCCAATACGTTTTCATGCATATGTTCTTATTTTAGTTCAACTATTATGGTTACTTTAGCAATGTATGTTATTTAACTTACGCATTTGTGTATGAACTATTTTGTATGCAATTGTGTGAATCTTGTTGAAGATGTGTTGTTGTATTAACCCATCACTTTGGATTGTGGACTATTCCACTTCCGTCCTGAGATTTCATTCCAATCATGTGTTCCTTTCAGGCTGTGTACTATTATAGACTTCTAAGGGACAAACTTCCTTTTCACTTCCATGTGTTAGAACCCCATGCATCTTACTTGACTCATTCCAAAGTCACACACTTGGTTTCAAAAAAGTTATCATATTTACCTCTACACACTATCATGGTCAAGGTAGTACCTTACTACCCACTGCTGGGACTCCTGTTCCAAACAATCTGAGGTCTAGTTGGGACTTCTTACCAAGGAGATCCCTTGACATGTTGGTAGGTCAAACACCGTCAACATTTCTGACACTAGAAGGAGGGCTTGATGACAAGCTGAGCTCTCAAAGTCTGTTTTGAGTCTCTGCACATCATTCATGACTTACATTAGAATCTCAACTCTGACATGTTTTCCTCAAGCACATGATTTTGATGTGTCAGAGGATGTCAATGATGACTTGTCACAAATCAAGTACAATGGTGAAGGTGGAGAAACCCTGTTGAGACACAGAGTTTCCTTCTTAAGCTTTTTTCAGTGGAATGAAGTCCCTTCAAACGACATTGCTTATGGGTTGTTCACTTACACATTCGAAGGGCATGTTGACCAATGGTGTCACACATTTCTTGCAACCTCTATTCACTCGTTTGATCACATGATTAGAGAGTTAATCTATGCTTTCTATAATTATGATCGTAAAGCACTCAATAAAAAAAATATGAAATTATGGAAAGCACCTGATGAATCTATTGCGCAATTTTGGGACCGCTTCTGCAATCTCGCTTTTCAAACCCGTGTAGATGAAATTGATTGGAAATTTCTCAAAGAAATTTTTCATTATCTTCTTCATGTTTATGAAAATCCACATGAGTTGGAACCATTCGAACCCCTCCCAACATACCTTGGTGTTAGAGATTCTAAAGCTAAGACAGACAAGGTTGCTGTCACAAGTGGCCCTCCGTCCTCTTCTCATCAAACAACTCTAGCTCCAACTATCAATATTTGGCTATCTGTCTATCCCCTCTCCTTAAGAATATCGTGCATTTCTTTTAGTCGATGATACCTTCATGGAAAATATGTTCCTTTTAGAGTGAGTCATGGCGAAAACAAAACACTTTCACTTTTAACTAGTACCACCTACTCTAATTACCTTTCTATTTTCAGTTAACCCTTTTGAACTCAGTCAAGTAGAGTAAGGTAAGGGAGGAAACCTCAACAAGTATGTCAAAGGTATATATAGCATCTTTCTCTGAAGGGACAACCTCTTCTGCTCTCAATAAGTCGGGAACCCTCTTCCACCTCATGAAATAAATAAGTGCCTATGCACAGTTATCTAAAAAATGAAAAATGAAAAAATAAATAAAGGTGAAAGAAGAGAAAGGCTTCTTGTGCAAAGAGATGAAGCAAGTAACTCTACCAGGGTCCTATTTAGGCTCACTGGCAAAGGGGTGATGCTTGTGCTCTTGAAGTGGCTCCGTCAGGGTACTGCCCAGGCTTGCTAGTAGTGGAGCAACACTAGAGATGAAACTTAAACTCTGATAGTCTATATTACTTGTGCATCAATATACACTTCATCCCCAATCGAAACAAATCATTTGGCTTGGCTTGGTATGTGTGTTGACCGATCAAGAAAATGGCAAGGACTACATCTTTAACTCAAGCTAGTGAAGGAACCATGATGATCAAAGAATTGAACAATACTTCTAGAGGCATTAGACTTGCTTTACACGAGACAAGGTCCATACAAAGAGTTGGAGTTATATCAGTGTGTCGCCAATGTTGTAGCAGCTACAACCACCCTCCAAAATTTTTCCTTCACTTCGTTTTGGAGCCTCCTTACTAAAATCTCAATAGCTTGTCTTACACTGCCTAGGTACTTGCACTTTTATTTGAGTTTATATTTTTCTTTACAACTTGTGTTTCTTACTTTATTTGTTGTCTAACCACAAGATGATCTCGTGACTTGGTTGCAACCTGGTTCTTGCACTGCCTTGGAAATATGCACAGTTCAACCCAAAAGTGGGCTTCAACACTAGAATTGCGGAGACCCAGCTAGCAGCTTATCTTCAACTACAAAATGGTGTAGAGCATGAAAGGCAGCCATAACCACTCAACCCAGGAATTGTGCATAAGCATTCCTTCAGCTGATGTCCGATGCATGTGCTGGTAGGTGCCCGGTCCTCCCCAAAACTACACAATTTCTCCATGCATATATGGCAACCCTTCCCAAAAAAGAAAAAGTCGAAAAGTGAAAAAGCAACCCTGAAAATTAGGGATCTAGTTTTAGAAGTGGGAGTTACACTTGAGTTAATTTTAGAAACTGTCGCCACTTGTCACTTTTTCCTATATTTTTGGCCTTTGCATCATAAACCCTAAATTGATCAAATCTATTTAATGGACACCACCAAATCTCATTTTCACACTTGATCTTGGAGCTCTGGCATTTTCAAGGCATATAGGAACCTTCGGCACTGTCGACACAATTTTTTGGGGTAAGTTTTTCTTTTCTTGTCTTTTGCTACTTTTTTTGTTGCTTTTGTTTCCTTGGCTTGTGGGAGTGTTGTTTTTCCTATTTTATTGGATGACCACTAGTGCTTTGGTTTGTTTTAGCTTGTAGAAGTGTTGTTTTAAGTTTTTCATTGCCTCTCTTAAGCATCACATGAATAACCTAGTTTTTGCACTAACGGTCGTCGTTGCAACGAATCTTCCCACAATCTTTGTTGGTCTTTTGTTTGACTAATTCCTGCATTTTTTTATTGCATGCATCACCATTTATTCAGATCTGCACCATCCTTCGCTCATGCACTTAGATCTACTTAGTTACAAGTCGCCCTATGGCAGATCTGGGTTGTCTTGGCACAAATCTAGCTCTTCCCGGTACACACTGTGCATTTCTAGATCTCAAGGCTTTGCCTTGGCTTAAGGAATTGCGCAAAGGCTTCCAGTGACTGGCTCCAATTTCACATTGCATAGTTCCAGGATCTAGTCCCAGAGCCTTTCCCACTAGGGTTGCATAATGCACAGTCCCAGGAAGCATCAAAGCCAAATTGAACTGCGCATTATGCAATTCTAGTCTCCAGAAAGCCACACTAGACTGTGCATTGTGCAATTCCAATCATTATCAAATCTCACTGGCAGTTGGGACTACGCAATGCGCAGATCCAACTAACACTTCATCACCTCTGAAAGTCTGAATTATGCAATCTTTCCCAGTCGTTTCGCTGCTTATTTCATGATTGGTCCTAAAAGTACCTTTTATTTTGAGCTAACATCTGCATGCCATGAGTGTCCTCTCCGTCTCTAGGTACAACAGTTGTTGAGAAACTTCTCAACAATATAGGTAGCATGGCTTCCAAGTGAGCTAGATCAAAGGATACTATAGAGAGCAACACTAGAGATGTAGTTGAACATGTGTCATTGAACTTGCCAGTCTATGTAGGCACACAACTGCTCATAGAGAAGGACATGGAGATAACATAGCAAGAAATTAAGGACATATTTCCAAGTAGTTTCAAGGAAGATCTGGAAGATCAACAAGTCTATGTCAACATCTGCAAGTTAGGCTTGTAGAAGGTTTCATGCAAGTACCCCACATTCCCATGTGCATACATCATTCATTGAATTATCTCACATACCAATCCCAAGTCGATGACATTGAGTAGTGCTAATGGAACATATATTTTTACTTCTAGGACAGAAAGCTATCATCAAATGTATCACTTGCCACAACCGGTGGACCGTATGGATGCACTCTTCTATACTCCCAACAACAATTTGAACCTTAGAGACATCATGAAGCATTGGGTAAAAGAGCCATTGAAGTTCGGGTTGACACCCAATCAGGTCTACAAGACTAAGTCACTTAGGAAGGCTTAACAACTCTTGATCATCTTTGCATGCAACTTGTATGGTCAAGAGAGCACGAAGACATTTCCACGCAATTGGTTGGTTGTGTTGGATCAATTGGAAAATGAAGGAAGGCCATTCAACTGGTAAGATATGTTGGCTCTTCAACTAAACGTGAATGTGCATTAGGGGAATTTTGAGTTCTAAAATGGGCCTCCTAAGGAAATTATAAAAGAATAGTGGAAACAATAAAATAATATTAGATTACATCATCAATTTTAGAGGGAAAAAAAAGAAAAAACTACTTTTTCAACGTGTATTTTAAACTTATCTCCCTATGGGTTTACTCAAATTTTGAGCCAAAACACTCATTGGATGCATAATTTTATTCCTAATATAAGGAGTACCCATGTTGCATACTTTCAATGGGCCCTTCTATATGGAAAATGAGAAATACATGAAAGACGTGATTGCAATCACATTTTTTCATGTATTTCTCATTTTTCGCGTAGCAGGGTCCATCGAAAGTATGCAACATGGGTACTCTTTGGATGAGGAATTAAATTTTGCATCCAACGAGTACACCTGCTTGAAATTTGAGTAAAATATTAGGGAGATGAGTTGAAAATATGAGTTGAACAAGTAGTTTTATTATTTTATTATTTTGAACCTTTTTACTTTTTTACTCAAAAAATGGTGAATCATCCCCCATGGTTGACATCATCATCTTGAATCCTATTGGTTCTTATAGAGTTTATTTTGGTTGTACATTTTTCTTAGGAGGCCTATTTTAGACCTCAAAATTCCTCTAATGAACTAATGCCCGAAATCCACCTTAGGATGAACAAGAAAGATTCTACATGTCCGTGTACTTGCTTGATGTAATCTGTGCCCAACATTAATTTCCTGGCATGGGTTGGACATAGACATCATCATAGGATGCTGTGAACATTTATTATAATTTTATTTCTGAGTGCATTCACTAAGGAGTCATGGAGAAGCTATTTGACCATTTCATTACCCTAGTTTACAAGATGATATTCAAATAGGATCCACCTTGCATGTCCCCAGAAGGGATGTGGGCATTGCTTAACATTACAGATTGGTATGCCTCACCCGATGGCACCTTCATTAGGATGTTTGGAGGAGAGAAGCCTTGGCATGTGCCACCAAGGTTTTCCACAGATAATTTGGTCATGCAAGAGGTTGCATATCACATCTCCATAGGGTTGTCAATAGGACTACACAAGAGGATGAAGGCACCATGGCCTTCTCTTCCTTTGTGGATTTGATTGTATGAGATTCAAAGCTTGAAGGATGTAGATGCCGAGACCGAGGACTTGAGGAAGTTTGATTTCAGCACCAAGAGTTTCAATCCGTATGATCCCCACTGCATATGAAAGAACCACTATGTGAAGTTGTATTATCCATGGATCCATGGGGCATGTCATTGGCTAGAGGAAGACCCTTGGAGGTATTGCTACAACTCCTCTAGAATTAATGAACTAGTCAACATGGCTATAGAATGGAAAGAAGCTCTGTAGGCAACAACACCATAGGAAGCACCAACAACAACAACAATGAGTAGAAAACCGACATAGGAAAAAGGCGAGAGGAAGATTACCGAGAACTCAGAGGTTGAGCAAACCTACAAGTTCAGAGAATATCCCCTTGTTGAGAAAGTAACTTTGGAAAATTAGGCGAAGAGGTAACAATGTGAAAGAAGAGTAGAATAGGGGAAGAGAGAGTAGCAAAGGTTGGAGGATGCAGAGAGGAAGTTGCAGGAAATAGAGAAGAAGCTGAAAGAAGAGAACGAGATAAGAAAGAGAGGGAGGGAATAGAAGCAGAAACAAGAATAAGAAGAAAGACAAGGTGCAATGACTGAGAAAGCTACACCTATATAGGTTGAGCAATCAGAGTAGCCGGTAGATGAAGAAGAGGGAGAGTAGGTGTAGGTTCAGGAACTTGCTCAACAAATTGAGCAGATGGTTGAAGAAACAAACATGGAGTTGGAACAGGAGCCACAGGACCAAGACACTGACCTCATGATGAGAGCATCCGATGTCACCCCATAGTCTTCGCCACCTCCAAAATCAGAACCAGTCTCGAGCAAGAAAGGAGAGTTTTTCCTCATTGATGATGATCTGGTGATGGTTGTGTACAATATGTCATTTGATGAGTCACAACAAATAATTGTATAGGCACAAAGAGAGTAGCTCCCGAATGATCACGCATCACCTACACACATAGGGGAAAGGGTGATTTTGTTAGATGTTAGAAGACATCCAATTGCCATGGTCGATGATTCTAAGGCTTATGGAGAAGCCACAAGTTCAACGGTCAAGTTATTGATAGCATAAAATGATCAGATGGAAAAGGACTTGCAAGAGGCTAGATAGAGAAAATAACAATCCACTGGATCCACTATGGCAGAAATGAGAAAAGAGATACTTGTTGAAGTATCGGCTCTTGAGACCACCATGTGGAAACTATATGATAGATTTGTCACCGTGCACAAGGCAGTTGTCTATCTATATGGTTTTTAGTAGTAGTACGCAAATATAGCCCAAACTCTCAAAGACATCCACACTTCTATTATGCATGTACATGAATGGACAATGAGGTACAAGGGAGCCCTTCTTTACTTGCAGAATATAATGAAGCCATAGGCAGAGCTAGGCAAAGCAAAAATTTAGATGTTGATCCGGAATTATGAGAAACTCCCTCCACTCATCACCAACATGGAGCCTTCCTATGCACGGTTGATCAAGAGTCTAGATTTCATAGTGAGGACACACAAGATCCCTTCAATTGGAACCCTCACTCAAGCCATGAAGAAGAACCAAGTCTTGCTGGAGATCGACAGGTACATAAAGCAGTTGATGCAAGAGGCCACCAGCGATGACTTGCAGTTGAGCATAGAAAACATGCAAAAGTACATTCGTGGGCCAGCCACACTTAGGACAATGTTGTGCATGCTCTAGGATGAGGTGGATAAAGGTTCCATAACCATATACTCGGAAGCCATGGAGGTAAGAGTCTGTTTCCAGAAAGACATCACCAAACAGTATGGGGACACAATAGCACAGTACCAAGCTTGGTATCATTTGTCACTGAAAACCATCATGATGATGTTTCTGAGTTGGTCTTTCCCCAAGCTTCATAGTGATGGTGCTTGTCTTGTTAGGCTGACTCAAGCCTATGTTGTCCCACATGGGTATATTTGGAAATTGTATTAATATTTGTAAATATATTGTAAGTGAAATTCCAAGTGTCATTAGTGGAATGTGAAGAGTCATGAGGGTAGTCATAGAGTCAAAGGGGAATGCCAAGGGTCACCTCACCATTTGTTATGTATAGAACCTCATAAATAATAGTAGAGGCTTTTGGGAGCCAAGATTTTGGCTTGGCATTGCTTAGAGAAGGCTTGGATAGTATTATGACAAGCCTTGGCTTCTCCATAATGTAGATGGGGTACATCTATTTAGAGGAGCAAGAAGTGTTGACTGTAATGTTCCACTATTGGGGCTAGTGGTTGTCAATGGTGTATGTATGGATGGAACTTTCACTTAATAATATAACTGAGCCAACACGTCTTCATGCATATTTTGCTATTGTAGTTTGACTATTCTGGTTACTTTAGCAATGCATGTTATTTAACTTTCACATTTGTGTATGAACTATTTTGTAAGCAATTGTATGAATTTTTTTGAAGATGTTTTGTTGTATTTACCATTCATTTTGGTTCGTGGACTATTCTTCTTCCATCCTGTGATGTCATTCTGCAAGATTCTAAGCGAGACACTTCCTTTTCCCTTCTATTTGTTAGAGTCCCCATGCATCTCACTTGACTCACTGCAAGAGCACACACTTGCTGCCGGCAAAGTAATCATACTTACCTCTATGTGCTACCATAGTCAAGGCACTACTTTACTACCCACTGCTGGGATTCCTACTCCAAATGGTCTAAGGTCTAGTTGGGACTTCTTACTGAGGAGATCCCTTGACATCTTGGCGGGTCCAACACCGTCAATAAATACATATTTGAAAATACCTCTAAAAATCACATTATTTAATCCCCTACTAATATGAACCCAATACATCTTCCCAATTAAAAAAAAACGTACTTTTACTAGATATTGTAGGTATCCATTTTCTCATTAACATTTTTTTTATACCCCTTTATATTTTTTCATTAAATTTGAGATCCATTTTTTGTACATGCTAATATAAAAGCACTTTAACCCCTATTATATGCTCAATATATTATGTCATTGTTTCCTCAATATATATCCCCCAATATGAACGCACGTGGTATGGTATTTCTCCCCCAGTGAAGCCCCCATGCATGTGGTTGACCCCATCTACTAACATCATCATGACATCATCTAAACTTTCTGCTCAAATCTAACCCTCACACGTGTCATGCCCTAACTGGTATAAAAGGAGAACAACATGCCATTTTTCGCATTTTCTAATGTTATCGTCCAACTTGATCTCTTCATACCTGTTGTAGGAATTCTCCAAACTCGGTAAAGTTTGATTCCAAGTATTGCAATTACGATGCCAATATCAACATCTGAGATCCACTCATGGCGACATTCAACTTGAGAAAGTCTGTTCATGTTTTTGGTGAGCAAGTAGACTCCTTAACAACATCAACTATCATCAAAGAGTCCTAGTTTCTACTTCCAAATAAAATATGGGGTTTATAAATCACCAAGAGAGAAATCCTTTAGGCACAAGAACACATTAGGAGAATGAAAACTGAGTTGCAACTTCTAAGAAAAGAGAAATCTAACAAACCTTCTCTCACGGAACTCAAGAAGATAGTATGGGGATGAATAATAAACGTGGTGGACAAACATTGGAATCATTTAAAATTTATTCAAGAAATGATTGAGATTGTGAGGAGAGCATGAAGAGAAATACATGCCATTCAGAATATTATTGGATATTACCCCTCCAAGGCTAAAGTAATTATAACTTACTTAATCACGTTCCTAAGGAAGAAGTGGCAAAGGCTAATCTTAACAGGTCTGAATGGGTGACGAGAGCCAACTAAACAATAAGAAAAAATTAATTGGTGATGATGGCTAGAGAGGAGGTGAAATAAATGATGGAAGAAATAGAAGGTTCTAAAAGGAAATGTGAGATGCTTTACCAAAATAATTCTCCAACCTTCTTTAATAATGATGGGAACTTTCTTTGTAAAGAGTCCTTCATGAAAATCCTAGCTACAATTAAAGAAGGCCACAAGGGTTTTAGAGAGAAATATCGCACTCTCCATGAGAAGGAGATTATAAAATTATATAATGATCCTTATGAAGTTTTTTTCTGGCTCAAGAATATTTTCAAAGAGTGAGGAAGAATTGACTATGAAGACATTACCAGTTTGGAAGGAGCTACCATAGAGGCCTAGTCATGTTATATTCCAGACAATAGAGAGTGTAGGACTTAGATGGACTTGTACAAATTATGGGTTGTCCAATGGGGCTAAACAAAGGAAATTTCTAACTCAAGACCTTTATCACATCAGACACGACTTCGGTAGTTGACACTAGCATCTAAACTAGTGTCAACATGACCATCGACACTATCGATAACTCAGCCACGGTAGCACCCAACTCAGGCAATTCCCAACCAAGAGATAGGAGACCCACCACACAACCAAGAGAAAGAATGAAGACCTATTATAGCCAAATCCAAAGGGACCCACTCTAGAGTTGGAAAATCCTTCAAGAAACTTCTAGAAGAAATTAGTTAAAATATAACTAGGAGTTTTGTAATCATTTTAATGACTTATGTATTGTAATGATACTTTCTTAAAAACTCGTGATGAATGTTGAATGAACATGACTTTAAAAGGCATAAATAAATATCAATTCAATTCTAATTAGTTTTTATTGCATTCAACATAGAAATAAACAGACACGCAGTAGGATTTACAAACTATTCCATTGGTTGCAATAGTTATTAATGCTACTTTGATTTCTTGTGACATTTTATAGGGGGGAATAAAATGTAGGATACTTGAACCTAAACTCAACTTCTAAAACAACAATAGCATTCAAGGAAAAACTACACATTCATTTCATAACAATGCATTCACAAGAACAATATTAAGATGAAGTCTTATTTGCTACAACTTTGCATCATCTATGTTTTCTTGTTGTAGTTTTAGGCCAAGAATGAATGAATTAGAAAATTAATCCTCAAAACAATAGAAACACATTTAGCGATATTTGAGATAATGATAGATGGATCCATGCGCTGAAAATTGTTAACATAATACCGAACTAAGATCACTATTAGATGTTCTGAGGATTTGCACTACAACATAACATTGTGTGACTCTGGGGCCCCAACACATCAGAAGAATTAAATATTAGAAGCACAAATATAATACACAAATTCTTCAAACTTCTCTTCAATTATCTCCACAAAGGAAAGCTTGTGACTTGCTGTTACAAAGTTCTCTGGCTACAACTAGAAGGAAGATGCTACTCCTTAATTTATCAACTACAACTAAAAGGAGCTACAACCCCTATTTTATCACCTTCCACTGAAAGGAGCTCCAATCCCTAAATTTTACCATCCACTAATTGAAGGAGCTATAACCCATAATCTGCAAGCTACCACTTGCTTGAACTTAGTGATTCATTTGGACATTTTAGTTAACTTCATCTCTTGTACTTGCATGAATCTTTATTTTTGCTTATTTCACAATTTTTTCAAGTCTTCTGAATTTGATATTTAAGTCTTATAAATATGCTTACCTGTCTCTACAATAAAATCCAAGTTTAGCTGTTTTTTTCCTCCATTTTGGTAAGTTAAATGATTTAGCAAAGGTTTTTCTAAATTTGGTGCATCACCAAATTTCACTAATCTACTAAATTTTCCTCCAACATGTCCATTCAACGATTCTAACTACTAGCTCATTTCATGCTAAATCTTCAATATAGGCCTAAAACTCTAACAAAAAACTGCTACATATAACTTTCCACAGACCCCTTCTGTGTTATAGCCCTGGGCGCTTATTTAACACTGTAAAATTTTCTGCACCCTAGGTCATGATGCCACATGTAATCATGTCTTGGTGCTTAATATTTGGCCCCCGAATCTTTCTCTGTGCACATTTACAAAAACCTCCAAGGTTAGGTGTCAAGTGTGACCATTTCTCTCCACGTCTGCTTATACCATTGGTCTCCAACGCCAGTTGTATATGCCGCCATATTCCAAATCCTTTATAGCCTGGAGAGTCTCTGTTTGTGCGTACTTTGAAACCTCTAGGGTACCTAGTCTAGGATGATGTGTCTCAGTGGGACCTATGCCACATTCATGACTATCACATATTATCTAGGGTGAGTTGTCATTTCCACATATGAGTTTGAGCTATTTTTTCTCTCTTGGATAATTTCCTGCCTGTCATCTTGAATTTTATGTTGGATGTACAATGGGGTTTTTTGATAAAATATCCTGGTAGAGGAATGAGATTTAGAAAAATATTGAGCACTAATATAGTCTCCATAACCACTAGCAGCCCTCCTGGAGCAAGCTTGCAAGTAAGGCATGTGGCTTGGTTGAGAATATTAGTAATATAAAAAGGGGAGAAAAGACTTTTGACATGATTGGAAAATTTCTTGTTGACTAAGATGATAAGAATATAGAGAAGTCTATAAGGGAATACAAAGGGAGATACATATTGGATTATAGGCTTGGGCCAGTGTAAGCCAAGAGGAGGAGAGAAATAGGAGAGAGGGCTCCCAAGAAATCTGAAATTGAGTAGATGAAAATCTAGCCCAATTTTAACCAAGGAAAGAAAAAAATCATACTAAAGTCACTAACTAAAATCCATAACTTGTTTGTGAGATCTTTCCCTATTACTTAGAGGGAATATAGGAAATCTCTCTTTAACAAGGATGGCCATGGGGTCACAAACATCAGAGATATAGTCTATTTACTCTATTTTGATGATCCCATATTTGGTAGTGATCATGAACTAAGATGTGAGCTATACTTTTTATAATTTTACTTGAACAAGGTTTTGTAGAGAATTGTTGGATCTCTCGCTTCACCTTCTACACCTAACACTCTCACTTCAATATTTTTTCATAGCTAGTCTACCATCACAAACATGGATTTAGATTTGTACTTGGTCTGATAAATAATAATCACATTTGGCCTCTCCTAGTTAATGTGATTTCATAACATGCTTTTCTTGGAAGGGGAGTTTAGAACTTGCATATTCCATGAGATAACTTTTATTTCTGAACTAATTGGATTGAGAAGAAAAATAACTATCTAAAAGACCCATTATCTAATTAAGTTTCACTACCAAGATTCCTATCTCTTCATGTTTTTGTTTGTTTGGTGTTCATCCTTACTTATTTTCCTCTCCACATAGTTTTTTGGAATGAATGAAGGGATTAATCTAAACCCCTAGGTTGAAAATGGAATTTTTGTAGGATGGGTATGTTGAGATTTTTCTTTGTCCTTTAGTTGTTTCTTTTGAAGTTTTATGAGATGGTTCTCAAGAAGTTGGTGAATTTGATCCTCTCCGTGAACACCGACCAAGGCTTGAATGTCCACTTTTCTTTTATCTCCCACACATGCTTCCTCCTTTGAATCTAAAAGTTGATCTTCCTCCTATGGTCCAATTTCAAGATTCATTACCTTATCTTCTTCTAGCATCGAAGGTCCCTCCCTTGGGTCTATTTTGAATCACTTTGAAGGGTTCCATATTTCAATAGTCGTATGGTTTCTATTTCTTGTTTCAGTTGGGACGAATTCCCCAACATCATGAACTCCTTTTGGTTAAAAAATATAGTGAATCTATACTTATATATCTTGTCCTCTCTTGCAACTAGTTTGTTGGGTTTTCAAACTTTTTTCCTCTTATTCTAAACCTTGTTGATAGCATTCCATGTTGGCTCTATTTTGTCTTCTACTAAGAATTTTAGGAATTCAAAGGAAAATCCATGAATAAATGGTCATGCTCATGACACTTCTAGCACTGACCTGTAATATTTTCATAGTCAACTCTCCACACCCACTCATTCTAATAATATATGATAATCAATTTTGGGAGAGCTTCTGTGAAACCCATGTAAACACATATCTATGCATAAGAAATATACCTTGTTGTCATTGTAATGTTAGAGAACTTAAAAAATTTACTTAAGTATTTTCTATTCCCTCTAGTGTCTCCTATTCCTATAATTCATAGACAAGTTGATGACAAACTAATCCAAACTCAAGCCAATTCAAAGCTCCAACACTTTAATATTTTACCCACTGTGCAACCTAAAAATCCATTAGATAATGAATTTCCTTGTTTTCAATTTTTTCCTCTTGAATTGGCCTTTTATATTAATAAAAAAAATTCAGATGGTTGGATCTATCAACTGACTACACAAATTTACCAACTCACCCTTTCCGTCATTGTGTAGGTTCTTTCATATCTTTTGATAGAACATCGATATCTAAAGGATCCAAAATAAAGAAATCTCTTAATCTAGGAATTAGAAAAAGTCCAAATCTGGATGATGGAAGCCTAAAATGTTCATATGCTAGAAAATGAGGTATGGAGGCAAGAATATTATTTTTTCCAATGACTATAAAACACACAATTCAAGGCAAAAAATGCCAAAATCATGGTTTTTTCCTTTGTTAACCTTGGTAAAGTTTGTAGGTATAACCTTGTGGATTCACAGGTCCTCTATTTATATAGTTCTGGAAGTCTGGATCTTATTTCAAATGTATTTTTTTGGAAAAGTTTTTATATTTGGATCTAGATGCTTGTATAAAACTCTATATATGGAACCATGATATAAAATCTTTGATTTGGAAGCAGTGGAAATCTAGGATTTCTTAATAAATCATCTTTATGGAAAAGATGAATCTGGATTCCACATCACATCCATGTAACACCCACGTCACATCCATGTCACCATTCATGTTAGCTTCCATATCACTTATGGTGAGCTAGCAATGTGGGCACCATAATCTAGAAGTTCAGAATTCAGGGAAAAAATTAGAAAGGCATTTATATGAAAAGTTATGGATGCATATTTGAATGGTCATCAAGGATGGACATGTATTGATTCCAAGTTAATCAATAGTTGTGATTAAATTTAGATTTAAAGATGGATCTGGGATTTTATCAACAATTTTCTAAAGAAAATGGATATTTGGGATTCTTCCACCTATGTAGTCTATACTTTTCCATTTGACACACTCTTTAATTAACTCATCCACCTATAACTTTACTCAATAATTTCTCTCGAATATGCATAATTTAGGGAAATTTTGAAAAGCGTTCACACAAAATACACACAAAGACAATCCACATTGTCTGTATAGAATATTGTGCAAGTTGAACTAGAAAGGAGAATTTTCACACAAAAGGAGTGTGTAATCATGTATATTATTCATTAAGACACTGAAACATATCAAATATGCATACATAATCAATCTCCTTAACCTCTCCTTATCGTTATCAATGTTTTTAGTATGAAAACGGTTTATTTATATAAATATACGAGGAACCAACTTGACCCCTAGGATGATTGATTCATTTCCTCCAAATTTAGAGAAATACAAAAAATATCCTATCTATCCCTAAAATAACTCAACTCTAAATACATACTAAAATAATCATATTTGGTTACATTACATGGAAATGAGAGAAACCAAATACTCTCTCCATAGACACACTATAAAACCCTAAAATTATTATAGAATTCAGAAAATATAAATTAAAGTGATGATCTTGCATTAGAAGAAAATATAAATGGACCTAGATTGGGTCTGAGATAAAAGTTTCCTTCTTGGGGGGATCTCTTTATCTAGTACCGAAGATATATCACAAATTAGTTTAAAAAATAGGGCCACTCCTCAAAAACCTTCTCCCTATCCTTCATGCATGTAAAGATAATTGTAAGAAGACTCTTAAAGCCCAACTTGAGATCGATTTGACCTTTTGTTTTCTTATGGGAATTAATTCACACGATAAGAGCTTTCTCCAAAGGCCAAAATCCTAAGACTATGTTGATAAGAGTATGATCTTTCATATATTAGATAGTTTTTCTTAAGGCTTGATCGTTGTTACCTTATATCTTGGTTTTTTCAAGGATTTTTCTAGCCATTTGTTCATTTTTTACCTATTAGATTACTTATTTGTCTTATTTGAGTTGCTTGTCACCTCCCTGTTACTGTGACCTTTCTGCAACCCCTATCACCAACTTCATTAGGGTGGGGGTAGAGGCTCCTTTCACTACATCTTTAAAGGACCTTATTTGCACCTCAACCATTAGAGACACATTGCAGTTGACATCTCTAAGTGGTTTTAACACATGAAACACATGACTTTCTCTTTCTATACCCGAATCCACCATCATTTGCACCATTTAGAAACTAGTCACGATATAAACCACCCACGAAACCCTTATAGAGAGTAACAAAAAACCTAACCCAAACCTTTCACCGCCATTCTCCGTTCATTAATATACAATTTTTTACATTTATTAATAGAATGGTTATTTTACTTTATAACAAATTTTTAAATATTATTTCATTTTTAATATTTACATTTAAACCATTTTATTTTTACATAATAACATGTTTATTTTCTAAACAAAGTATTTAACAATACATTATATAGTTTAAAATAAACTTTTATAAATAAACTCTTTTACCCCATGCCCATTTGCATCATCATCCTACTAGAAAATATACCATCTTAAAAACCATGTTCACTTGAGCTATTTTAATTTCAAACCCTTAATATCTCGAAAAAGGAAATAACCCATTTTTCCAAAGCCCTTATAGCCAATGATTACTCCATCTCATAAATTAAGAAAGATTTTCATAAGGCTAGGAACCTTAGTTCTAAATCCTCCATCCTATCATAACCTTAGATTCTATTTTAGCTTCCTTATATCCATGGTTCCACCAATCTCATTTCCAAATTCTTAGCCAAAAGAAATATCAAGACCCTATTTAAACCCTACAAAACTTTTTATCAATTGTTTAGGTAAGCCAAACATAAACCAAATTCCATGATGGGATCGAGGCTTTGTAAAATTCTTTTCTCTTAAGGCAAATATTACATTAGTCAAATTAGTCGATCCTTCAAAGCTAGTATCAAGAAACACATAACGAACACCAACCATAACTGCGTCACCAGATCCATCATTGTTGAACATTCTTTTAGCTCTAGTTACTTAATTTGCTTCAATCAAACTAAAATATTAGCCTCAAGTTCCCATTACACCACTCACATTATCCGCGAAACATTAAAAATTGAAAATCACCAAGATAACTTCAATAGAAACAATGACTATAGACTAACCAATCTTGGCAACCCCTCATTCATCACCTTGACCACTAGTCATAGCCTTGTTGATCTTTTTAGCCTCTTTTTCTCTAATGTGTGATCCAATATCCTTAACATTATTTTTCTTCTCACCCTTTTTGTTTCTTTGTCATTGTTTATTAAACATATTTTTCTAATTCTCGATTCTACACCTTTCCCAATACACCCTCTTGTTCATTTATTTATTAATTTCATTCCCTATCCTTAAATTATCTTTTTATACTTTTATTTTTTAAATAAAATATTAACACCACAATATACATATTTAATATAAAAACATTTCTAACTCACTTTTATTTTCTCCCTTTAATTTAAATCTATATGTCCATTATTTTACAACAATATTTTATTTATAATTTGATTTTAATTAATTGTTTAACCCATTAATATTTTATATATCGGTGATTTTTACATTGAAAAAGGTTTTCAATCTTTGGAACCCTCTTTTCTTCCCACTCTTAACTATTTAAATTCCTTTATTCCTCATTGTTTTCACTAGTTTAACTTTCTTTCTTCACTATTTTATTTATAATTTGATTTTAATTCATTATTTAACCTACTTATTATTATTATTATTATTATTATATCAATGATTTTTACATTGAAAAAGGTTTTCAATCTTTGAAACCCTCTTTCCTTCTCACTCTTAACTATTTGAATGGGTTTCATTCATTTAACTTTCTTTCTTCATGACAATAGATGGAGTGTCCATTGGAATATTGAAAATTTCAAAGTAACCAAAAAAAATATTTAGTATAAATTATTAAAATTAAATATTTCTAATAATGAGGATAGTAGTTAATGGTTAATTTCTATTAATATAAGTTAGTTAAATAGTATAAATTAATAAAATTAAATATTTATAACAATAATGAGTTGTTTTTGGAAGTTTTGTTATGTGGTGTTTTTGGGTCTAATTTCTCTAAAATCTAGCAGGAATTTAGTAAAATCACAAGTTTGATGGGTAACCTTTGCATAATAGAAGTGCATTAGGGGTTTTAATTTCTCTAAAATCTGGCAAGAATTCATTGAAATCACAAGTTTGATGGGTAACCCCTGCACAATCAAAATGTCCTAAAAAAATTTCACCGTCCTGAATCTATATATACAATAAAAAAACCAATTTAAATAACGCAAATCAAGATTCCACCAAATATTTTCTCTGCCAAAATTTTGCACCAGAAAATCCAAAAAATAACACTAAAACAACTCATAATAATAATAGTTAATCTCCCCTGAAACAAGATAATCTAAAAGAACTAATCTAGAGGAACTTTTGATTAAATGAGAAGCTTAAATGGAAGTCGGCTGTTTGTCAAAATAAGATGTCGGGTCTTTCATGGGCCTTCAGTATTCAATCACAAGCAAACAAAAACTGGAATCTGGCAGTATGGGTACGTTGGTCAGTGTGTCACCAATTTGAAAGTTCTTGTTACTTACTGCTTCCACCCATTTCATACTTTACAGAAAAATGGAATCTTGCAAAGTTGATGGGTACACTGGTCACTGTGTCACCAATATCAAAGTTTACCGACCAAACCATACCAATCATCTCCCACTCACGTAGTAGATAGATGTAGTCATTATGAGAGCAAAAGGCAATGATGGCAGCTGCGACAAGGCCATCAACGCACTTGATGTAACACCCTCCTCCCACATTTACCCAAGTTAGCCGGTCTTCTAGGGTAAACATGTGACGAGAGGCTACTATGATGTGATTCAACTTCCCATGTATAGTTAAGAAGTGGAACTGACAAAACCAAATCAATATGATCTTCCACACATGCTACAGAACCTTCAAGAGCCAACCAACCCTTCTAGATGACCAACCCCTGAGGCAACTTGACATATCACTTATCTGGGCCCCTAGCCGCTCACATGACAAGCCATGAATGCGATTGAGGCCTTCTAGTCACTCCCACAACAAGGCATGCCAACGACTGTGGAATTTTTCAGCTAGTTCTGAGCCAATGACCTCGAATTCTTTGCCACTTCTTTAAGGCTAGTTCTCAAGCCACTGCCTAGAACTTCATGAAACTCTCAAAAATGATAAATAACAATGGAATATGACTACTATTGCAGTCATTGACCCAAGTATTTGATTTTACCCCTTCTAGCCATGACAAACATTTCATCAAACATGTCACAAATATGTAATCTACAGGTCATAACAACATCTCTGAGCATAGGGGTCTCATACTTATCTGCGATTCGTAAAGAAACATTGTTTCCATATCACAATAGTTGCATGATCATATATTATTCCATATATTCATTGTACATTCATTTACAAATCAAAACATGATGAGAGCCATACATCAAGTCTTTCATAAAACATACTCATAACCAACATCTAACCAACAAAAATAACAAGGATATAACAACCATAAGAATCACATATGAGCCAGTCCATTTACACATGAAATACTAACAAGAAGTGCTCTTATTAATGAACGCAAAAGCGAACCAGGTATGGGACTTCCAATAACTACCGGACCATAGATTGGCTAAAACAAATGTCTTTCAGCCAATCGCCCCCATGCCATATTCCAAGCATAAATGTGGGACTCAAAACCAAACAAAACTAGGTTTCCTTAGGCTTTACCGCAATCCCCACTAGATCACTAGGCCTTAAACAAACATGGATGCCATCGGATTTATCCACCTACACTAAGAGGAATTTGCATGTCTCCTAGTCTCTAGGCTTTACCGTATATCCTGTTATGCAACGGATGAGGATTCCTAGGCCTAATAAAGACTCCACCCTCTAGGATTTACCGTATATCCCTCGATTCACCAGTCAAGGATTCCCAGGCCTGATCGAGGGTATACACCTCTAGGATTTACCATATACCCCACCATTGATTGGTCGAGGATTCCTAGGCCCACCAAGGTACACAAAATCTGGCTTTAACGCAATCCCACCTTCTTCGATCTAGGGATTCCTAGGACTTGTGTTCTTTCTTTCAAATACCACCTCACTCAGTTTTGAAACCATTCGAAAGTCTAGCTCAACCAAATACAAGAGAACCCATCACACCATGGCTATCCAGAAATGGAAAGGCAAGGCTAAAAAACACTAGCACACATTGCAAAACTTGTGCCAATGACAACAAGAGAACCAAATACAGACATGCATGCCAAAACTAGAAAGGAAATCACACATGCAAATTGATGCAAATAATCCAGTTGTAGTTGCTAGATGTTGCTCTTCATTGCTTTAACTTTTCTTCCCTTTGCCTTCTTTGTCCTTCCTTTACTTTCCTTGATCTAATGGTAAAGTGCTCGAAGAATGCTCTAAGTATCCAGGAGTGTAAGAGAGAGAATAGAGAGAGAGATCCAAAACTAAACTGACAAAAGGTACCAACCGATCCTTAGAAGCCCTTTTATTAATGAGGCCTTTATTTTCTTCATTTTCCATTATTTTCTTTCATTTTCTTCCTCACATGCAACCTGTGACCTTTCACATTCCTTTTCTCCTAATTGCCATGATTTTCATAAATAAAATGCCAACTAATGCATCATGTCTTTCCAAAGTCTTTTCCATTGTGTTTTCTAATTCCCTTAGCCATAATAAACCAAATGAACACCCACACTAGGATGTTTTGCCCAACGATCACCTTGGAATACGTGTATCATGACCTTGGTTATTATTTTTCCTTTATTAACTTTACTACATGGAATTTTGACTAGGGTTGTTATGAAACCCTCCCCCTTGGGGGAACACAATCCTCGTGTTCAATGACACTTACAACCAACAAGACTATTGAAAGAAAAACACACTGCCCATAGAGTTTTATAACTTAGTTCGACGCAGTATTTACAATGATCAACCTGCTAAGAAGCAAACCATTATGACACATAACAACATAACAACCATAATAAAATGACACCCATATCGCTTATTGGAGATTTATAACATATATCATAGTGATATTTACATCCATATACATATGTACATATACCAAAATCATTCGCTCAACTAGCGAATAAAGAAGGATACATAGCCCACATTTGATCCACCATTTTTCATGTAGCTTCATCGGGCCCAAAGTGCTTTCACTGCATTTTAACCTGCTTGATTGATTGTTTATGGAGCATAAGAATCTTTCTCTGTAGTATACACAATGAGATTTCGGCTAGAATTCTCCATCTGGATCCACTTGCAATATAGACTAGTCAAACTCATGATCAACATCTTCAACATACTTCTTAAGAAATGACACATGAAAAACATCATGGAATTTCATTTTCGGAGGTAGCGAAAGTCGATGGGCTATTGGTCCAATCCTTTCAAGAATCTTGAAAGGTCCACAAAACCTAGGTTCCAACTTGGCACATGATCTGATCCTTAAGGATCTCCTCTTCGGCTTGATGCACAAGTACACCTATTCCAAAACTTGAAATTCCTTAAGAAAAATGTTCTGATCTAAATAATTTTTCTGCTTGCCTAGAGGAGTGTTCCTTTCATTTATTTATTTATTATGACCATGCCATTCATATTCTTTATCATCCATTGATCTTCTTATTCATTCTCAACACCTCCCTTATTCCATGTTGTTTTACACCAAGCATATATTTCAACAGATGGAAGTGACCACCTCAATTTTTTTTCTAGCATTGCATGACGGCATGCTAATTCTCTAGTTTGGGAGAGGAATTGCTACACATGATAAATGTTTTCTACTTTCTTTCTCATTTAAGGCATACAATTTCATTTTTATACAGTGCAGAAATTGATTGGTGTATATCTTTAAAACTATGAACTGAATTCTTATGAGTTTTGGATAACAGAGGTATCATTAAAATACACAAACCCAAAAAATTTCAAGTTAAATTAGTTTGTTAAATTTCAGATATCATGCACTATCACCTACGACCATTTTGCTTATATCTCATCATCCGTGCACCACAATGATTTGATTTTTGGATCATAGAAGCATTAATATAGTAGTTTCAGCAAAATCTGGTTTGTAGTTTTTTGAGAAAATGGTTAATGAAGTTTGTTGTTACTTATATCATATTTTGCTGCAACTTCATATACATATAGTTGAACTTCAATGTAAAAATTGTTATGCCTTCATCAACATTGCTAAAATTGAATATTCATTATTTGATGAAGAATTCATTTGCTCCATCCATTTCATGAGTTGGGATGAACAATTTTTATATGGTTGCTTGGTTAATACAGAGTCTTTGGGTTGCATGAAGACATGCAATATATTCAATTTGGGGGTATGTTGGGCCACTAGTTAGTCATTATTATTATCACTCTTTAACATTTATTTCATCCATTTCTACCATTCTTTATCATGTCATTTATCATGATTTTCCATTTTATAATTATTTATGCTCTTATGGATAAATATTATTTCTTCTCCCTTATTTTTAATAAATTGATGACTATTATGCATGATTTTATCAATAATGGTTTATTAATAAATTTTTTGTAACATCACTCACTATTTTAGCTTCCAAGATATTTTCCAGATTGCAGATTTGGTCTCCAGCTCATCATTAAATATTCCAACTCAGAAATTTGTTGGAATAAGAAGTGACAGTTTTGCATTGGAATTTTTGGGCAAATGAAAAAGAATATGAAAAATTTGAAACATGGGTTTTGTTTAGAATGGACCGAATTAGTTTTGTCACAAGAATTTTTCCCAAATTCGGTCCGTATTAAGAGAAACATAAGGTCCTCTGAAGACGTTTTTCTCAGATTCACTGTTGCAGCTGGTTTCCAAATTATCTTAGTTGCAATACCACATTCGACCTGTTCTTGTTGAATGTTGATGAAAAGATATTTCAAATATGATTTTGTTGATTAATTTGTTGTGAACAATCCAATTTTGTTATGGGACTCATTTTGTAATCATATCTGTTGTAACTTCTCTCTTCTCTCTGTGTATTTAAATGAGAACAAAGATCAAAGACGGGGATCAATCATTGTTATTTCAAACTGTAATTTTAATTTACAGACTTGTGTTGTCAAGAGAACGCAATCGTATTATAATTTTACTCAAGTTCAATGATTAATACATAATTTGAGGTTGTTGTTCATTCGCCTTATCTGAAGTAGTCAGTAGCATTCGCTGGCAGCTAAGGGCCCAACCTCTGGTGGATTAAACTTCTTCTCTATATTATATCTTTCTGATTTCCACAAGTTTGATTGATTTGTTAATTTTCCCATCTTATGCGCTTTTTACTATTTTCTTGTATTGAAGGAATATCTTTTCTTTATATGATTTACAACACTGTTGTTTGATTAAGTTTACATTCATTGCAGATTAAGTTACTTAGATAATTATTCGGACTGATTTAATCAACTGTAAAGAATCTGGTTATGTATTGAACTCTTAGATTGATATCATTTCCATTTAGATTGCTTCATAGAGATTGAGTATGATTTAGATTGAATTAGCTAGGAAGAGATGAGTTATTGCTACTATGATCTCGACTGATGTTATTTTTGATTAAATTGCTTGTGTAAGATTTGATTATGATTTCAGTAGAGGATTAGGTCTTGAAGCTTAGATGTCGTATTTCCTTTAATGATTGGAATTTGATTTTATTAGATGTATCCATTTACTCTTGTATCAAAGGTCTATACTTCCTTTTCAAAGCATTACTCTATGGATTTATAACTTGCACATATTGTGTACACTCTTGAAACAAAAAGACTTACCGAGGTTGATAATTAATGTGAGGCAATTAGGAGTTTTGAAAGACACCTTTTATCACCCAATACTCTACTAGCTCTAGTGTGCTCATCCTGTATGATGCCTTTGATGTTGGTGTTGTGTTAGGTCCCTATAATATTAGTGTAGCTCCTTTATTTTTATTGTTGGTGTAGTCCCCTTATTTTTATCATTGTGCCCATGCATCCCCCATATTTTTATTTTTTCCCCATAGAAGCCCACTATTGTTATTGTTTTACCCTTACATTATTATTGTTATATAGGCTTTGATTATATTGTGACCCCTTAGACTCCTATATATATACAAAGGAGGTATTTTCATTTGTATCATCTAAGAACTATTCATTTATGTAATTTGAAGAAGGTTCCCCCCTCGAAGAGGATAATTTTCAAGTCGTTGATCTATCTTTTCTTCTATTTCATGTTCCGGTTGCATAACATTTGGTATTAGAGCTTTGGATTCTAAGGTTTCGCTACTTCAAACGGGTCATCATGGAATTTTCACTATAGCTTTTTTTTTATGAAGCTTCAGAAGCTGAAATGGCAACTATGTGGGGCTGAAATCTTGGTGAACTTTATGCCAAAATTTTATATTTTGGTTTGCTATATTTTTTGAGATATGGTCAAAGATTTATGGTTTTTTCATGCTCTAGAATTTAGTCTCAAACAAGTAACTGAGGGAATATTGTCATAACTTTCTCTTCAAGCATCAGATTGGAATTTCTTAAAAATTAAAAAAAAAAAAACAAAGTTTAGTTTCTTGATTATCAATTTCATGCTTGAAGGATAAAACAATGACACATGGACTTACATACAAGTTTCACTCTACTGAACGAGTCCAAAATCAAGTCATTGTGGAGGATTTGACATAACATTATCTCGAAGAATCCAATTTTTGTCTAAGTTGTGATGTTGGAAAGAAGACTCAGATGGATACCATAGGAATGAATTTTAGAACTTGGAATTTGAAATTATAGAGTTAGAACCGTATAAAGATTGAGCTCCTAAAATAAAGGAAAAGGTGTGTATTTTAAAAACAAATTGCATAACATTTGTTTGAAAAATCAGTTTGAAGTGATTCCAAGGGAATATTGAAGCATATATATTAGTACTGGGTTCTAAAATTCCTCCCAAAAAAAAGAATTCTACACCCATTAAGCCCTCGGAAATCTCTACTATGACGTATGAAGGGGAAGAATTGCAACATTATATATCAAAATTACAGGACCAAATGCAACAAATTTTACTATCACGAAGAGAAACCAAAGATGAACTAAAAAGGGACATGGATGGTTTAAAAACATAAATAAAAAGTGACATGGATGGTATAAAAGGCATCATGGAGATTTTTAAAGTAGAAATGGATTAAATGTCAAGTTGGAAGGGTTGACAAAGTTGTTGCAAGAAAGGTTTCCCGGTGGTGACAAGGTAATCCATGAAAATCATAATGAGGACAAAAGGAATATGAATTATGATTTTAAATACTCCAATGTGGGGTTTAAGAACCACCACATTCCAAACATAGATATGAGGAAGTTTTATGGCAAGGATCTGTTAACATGGATACTACAAATGGAGCAATATTTTGACCTACATGATGTGCAACCATCACAAAAGGTATGTATTGCATCTTTATATTTAGAACCTAATGAATTTGTATGGTATAGATAGCATTGTTATCATAAACCACTTGTCATCTGGTTGATTTTTATGGAGGAAATGATAACACATTATGAATATACAAATAGCAACACCTTCTTTAGCTAATTGATAAATCTCAAACAAAAGGGTTCAATGGTAGAACACATTCAAGACTTCCAAAAACCGAATATTAGGGTAACCGATATTCGAGAGGAGAATAGGATTGATGTCTTCATAGGAACTTTAAAATAAAACATTCAATATGAGGTTCACCTTTGGGAACCTGATTCATTGGAGAAAGCATTAAGGGTGGCAAGAAAAGTTGAAAGAAAAATTATGGCAACAAGGAAGTCTACAACTCACAACTATAAATGTGGAAGTGTTGTTGCTCCTAGTCTTTCACAACCTAAAAGGTTGACACCACAACATTTGGAGGAAAAAATAAAAAAAGGGCTTTGTTATAGTTGTGATATAAAATACACTAAAGGTCGTAAGTGCACTAAGAAGAAATTATTCTACTTAGATTGTGAAGAGGAGGAAGAAAAGGAATAAGAAACATCAAAAGAGGAGGATATACACCAGGAACCAACCCCAGAGGAAGAAGAAATGAATTCGACCATATCTTGTAATGCATTGATAGGAATTACCACTCCTCAAACAGTCAAGATAGAAGGATATATCAAGAAGAAAAAGGTAATAGTGCTAATTGATTCAAGTATTACCCATAATTTTATTCACTGTAAGATAGCCAAGGAATGGAATAGCTTACTATATCCAACACTAGAGTGTCAAGTGATGGTTGCAAATTGAGGAACTATAAATTGCTTGATAAAGTGCCATAATATCAAGCTAAACATGGGGGAATATGTATTGAATAGCTTAATGCTTTCCATTCCAATGGGTGGTGCTGATGTTGTACTAAGAGTCTAATGGTTATAATCTCTAGGGACAATAACTTTCAGTTTTCAATAACTTTTCTTGAATTGTTTGGGGAAGAAATCGGAAGATGAATTAAGGGGTATCACAGGGAAACCAGGAAATATAATCAACTTTAATGGCATGGAAAATCTAATGAAGAAATAATAACAAGGTGTAATAACACAATTATGCTCACTAAAGGTTCAAACATCAAAATCATGTATTTATCCATATCTCCAAAAAGTCTTGGACAATCATTCCAAGGTGTTTGAGAATCCCAAAGGCCTCCCACCTTTTCATGATCATGATCATGCTATTCATTTGATTCTAAGAAGTGTTTCTCCAAGCATCAGTGCTTACAAATATCCTTATGCCCAAAAGAGTGAAATTGAATGTATGGTTGTAGAAATGCTAGAGGCTGGTATAATCCAACCTAGTCAAAGTTCTTTCTCAGCTCAAGTAGTATTTGTGCACAAGAAGGATGGATCGTGGGAAACGTGTTTGGCTTATAGGGAGCTCAACACTCAATATTAAATATAAATTTCCCATTCCTGTCATTGATGAATTGTTGTATGAATTACATGGAACAATTTACTTCACTAAGATGGATCTTCATTCAGGATATCATCAAATTAGAATGAAGACTAAAGATATTCCGAAAACAACATTCAAAACTCATGAGGGTCATTATAAATTTTTTGGCTTGCATTTTGGCCTTACTAATGAACCTT
>APFE030993460.1:10749-58125 GCA_000404065.3 Pinus taeda
TCTGATACCAAATGTTATGAAACCAGCTCAAGAAAAGATAGAAAAGATAGATCAACGCCTTAGAATTTAGCCTCTTCGAGCGGGCAACCTCCTTTACATTACATAAATGAACAATTCTTCGATGGTACAAATGAAAAGACCTCCTTTCTATATATAGGAGTCTAAGGGGTCATAACATAATCAGAGCCTACATAAAAATAATAATGTTAGGGCACAATAATAACAATAGTGGGCTTCTATGGGGCACAATAGTAACAATATGGGCACAATAGGGGCACAACAATACTAATAAGGGGTACAACTACAATAGTAATGGGGTAATCACTAGTATTATGGGGACCCAACAATTTCCCAATGATTTAAAAATACTAAAGTTTAACATGGACCCTCTTTTTTGATTTCTTTAAGTCCATCAGACACGACATTCATTCTTACCACACACTGGAGTTGATGTGTGAAAGAAACTCCAATGCTTACTACGTGCAAGAGATGAAGGGAGGAAGTGGTGGAGAAAAACAATACCAAGCCAGAGACTACCCTACACCATCCTAAGGAAAAGGACCACCTGGGAGAGGAAAAGGCCCGCCACCAAAAGGATGAGGATGTTTTGGGTGTGGTAGAGAGCCAACGATTTGTTATAATTGTGGGAAACTAGGACACCTAGTTAGGGACTACCCAAACCCTCCAGTATTTACACATAATACAAGTAGTTATACCATGCTACGAAGGATTTTCTATAGTTATTGGAAAAATGGTAGGAGAAACGAGGACCAAATGTAAAAATGGTCATATATGAGGCTCGACAAGGCCGCCCTCAAGTGTGTTCAGTGACGAGGGGAGCAACCAAAACCGACATAGATGTTGTGAATCTAGCCAAGCAACCTCACCAGGAATGAATTGATCACTATGCACATGAATGAATTAATCACCCCCGAGGCTAGTTCTACATAGGTACCCCCAAGTACAGTAAAGAAATTGTTGCGTAGGAGGCACACAAATAGGGAATTATGATTCAATCCCCTTATTGCAGAGTATGATATGGAAAACAATATATTAGATCTAGGATATGACATAAATATACCACCAAAGAAGATGTGGGAACAAATGAGCAAGCCAAAACTCGTTTGGTCACCACCTTAATTATGGCTTGCCAATCAATATCAAATATTTCCTATTGGATTTCTAACATATGTTGAAGTCAACATCAATGGAGTGAGGAGTCTGGAAAATTTTGAAGTCATTTAAATTATGTATGACATAAAACCTTACCTAGAATTTCTTGGTATTGAGTGGGATTTTTAAAATCTAGCTACTATCAATTTGAAAAAATGATACATGATCCTTGAGTCTGGATATTTTTGGTTACTTACACCTTCGAACCCTAAGGAATGAGACCGCTACATTGAGCCTGTGAAAGAGGACCTCGACAACATTATCACATAACAACTCAGTGCATCGACCATGTCCACCCGACAAAAAATGGTACATTGAGTTGGTGTAGTATTAATTCTTGTTCATCGAACTCAAATAAGGAATTGGAGAATTGGAAACAGTGCCTACATGTAGTTTTCACAAGTATGTGTGCACGGATAATCAATTTGGTATGGTGGATCAACACAAAAGTTTAGGAACTTTCACAGTTTGATGGATTCACATATAGTTTTAATTTTGTTAAGGAATTTGAAGTATATGTGTCATATAACCTTATGCTTCCAATTTTGGATATTAATCTCGAAGCTGCTCTAGTGCATTGATGGGACACACATAAGGGAAAAATAGAAACTTGGCAACAGTGCAAGCACCTATTGCAGATTCAATATGGATTGGATGTTAGGGATTGTGAAGAACGATACACTAGTAAGGAATTCTTGACTACACACCTGGATAAATATATTGCGAGATGGAAAGAGTAAAATATTCCAAAGGTTGATTTGATACACCACTTTGTACATACCTTAGACATTGTACGCTGAAATTGGTATACGCAATTGGAACTGTGATAGGGTGCAATTGGAACTGTGATAGGGTACAACAAATTGGAAAACAATGATAGAGAAATTCATAGTAACTTTTTAGTTTGAATGTGATGACTAGTTGGTAAATGAAGCATTGCACAATATAAAGGATAAAATAATTTCACTATGACCAAGGACTACTCTAAAGGAGGTACCACTCTACACATTTCACCAAAATTATCATAATACAAATAGGTTGGCAGAATATTACACAAGAGTAGAAGAGATTGATCGTGATGAAGATATTAGATATCTAAGTATTCTAAAGTTTGAAGGATCATGTGAAGTAATTGGTCCAAAACTAGACTCCATTGCATTGGACTACAATAAACCCACTAATACGTACAAAATGAATATTGGAATAGAAGAAAAGCCTAAGTTCACAGTGATTGGAGACTATTGGGACAAGGAAATCAGACATATCTCTCACCTACTACGTGAATACATTGATTTATTCCCCAACACTTTGTAGTTATGAAGGGCATAGTGAGTGAGTTAGTGAAGATGAAAATTATTTTGAAGCTAGGCGTTAAGCCAGTATGATAGAGACCCTACCACCTCAACCCCGTGTACAAGTAGATTGTCAAAGAAGAGCTCAATAGGATGTTGAAGGTGGGTATAATAGAACTTGTTGAGGAGTTTGAGTGGGTTAGTCTGATGGTTATGCAACTATAGAAAATGAGTGAGATCTAGATTTGTGTGGATCTAAGGAAATGGAATGACACTTGTATTCTTGACCCATTCCCCACACCAATCACAGATGAAGTTTTGGAGAATGTCGAAGGATAGGAGGTTTACTCTTTCGCAGATGGTTTTTCAATATATCATTAAATTAATATTTCCAAGGAGGATTGTAATAAGAGAATGTTTGATATAGAGTGGATATCATCCCAGTATATTTTCATGCCCTTGGGATTGAATAAGTCACCAACAATGTTTTCTCGAGTGGTGGTTGCAACATTTAAGGATTTTATTCGTAATTTTTTGGAGGTTTACTTGGATGAATGGACAGTCTTTAGCCTATTACAAAAGCACATTGAAGTACTATGATTCATGTTGGATAGATGTAGATGGTTATAGATTTTCTTGGATCTAAATAAATGTATTTTTCATTGGAAAATGGGAATCCTATTAGGACATGTTGTTTACAAACAAGGAATACTAGTGGATCTAGCAAATATCATCGTGATTATGAACCTTCCAACTCTAAATTCAATGTGACAACTACGCAAGACTTTGGGGCATACTAGATATTACAAGAAATTTATGCATGAATCTATGCAAATTACTACAACATTGGAGAGATTACAAAAGAAGGAATCCAGGTTCGAGTGGATTGAGGAGTGCCAATAGGCATTGGATACCTTAAAGGATAAATTAGTATTTGTGTCGATCTTAGTGTTTCCAAATTGGATAAAAGATTTTCATGTTCATGTGGATGCATCATCAATAGAACTAGGATTTTTACTAGCACAACGAGGAGAGGCTAATATGGACAACCCAATAACATTTTCTAGAAAGAAGTTATCTTTGGTGGTGCATAATTACACCATGATAGAGCGTGAAGGATTGGAGATGGTATATTCTCTACCTAATTTTAGGATTTACCTATTGGGATCACACTTTAAGTTGTATACCAACCATTCTGCTTATCTTACTTCATCAACAAGCTAGTGTTGGGGGAGGAGAATATGCAGGTGTTTATTTTTGTTTTAGAAGTATGATTTTGAGGTGATAGTGAATCCTAGCAAGCTAAACATAGGGCCAAACAATTTTTCGAGGATTCTTTCCAACAAAGATGCAAGAAATGTGAACGATATCTTACCAGATGCACAATTGTTTATTGGGGAGATGGTAGATGGGAATTTTACAAAGATTGTCCACTTCCTTATCTCAAGGACAACACCATAGGATTACTCAGTTTCACAAAAGAAGAAGTTGGTATTTCAGGCAATGGACTATCAATTTATTGTAAGTTGTCTATACAAGTTGGGAATGGATGGAAAACTCCATCTCTGCATGTTGGATCACAAAATACTAGCAATATTGACAGAGGATCGTGAAGGAGTGATTGGATGTCTCTGTACTTGAAAAGAAACTATGTAGAAAATTTTGTGTGCATGTTTGTGGTGGTCGACAATCCACCACAATGCAAAGGAGTTCTTTTGTAGTTGTGATGTGTGTCAAAGAGTGAGAAAATATTTGTGTTGAGATGATATGCCACTTCATTTGCAAATAACATTACAACCATTTAATAAGTGGGCCATGGATTTTATTGGGCCAGTTAATCCACTGGTGAAGTGAAGTGGAGCATGATATATTATAACTGCGACAAATTACCTAACCTAATTTATTGAGGCAGCGCCCATCAATGATTGTAGTGTGAAGACTGCAATAAGATTTTTATTTGAGAATGTTGTCATTCACTTTGGGTGTCTTAAAGTCTTGATGAGTGACTAAGGGACCCACTTTCTAAATCGAACCATTGAAGCATTAATAGAAGGGTTTCAATTGCACCATCAAAGGAGCACATCATATCATCTATTGGGTAATTTAATTGATAGTTAAATTACGTCACTAAATTGTCAAACTCGGGGATCATATTCTTATGAAGTGTATATGCACTATATGTGCTAGGAGGATTGCTTTTGACATAAGTGTTCTAAGTCTAAAGTGAAATGCAAAACGCAACTACTCAAAATTCATTCGTGTTAAATGAATGCACATGTTCTTTCTTGAATACTTTTGAAAAAACTAATGCTAAGAAGTGAATTGAAATTTTATTCTAAAGAGAATAATGAAATATAAAACTTATGCTATTGAACAAAATGGAAATCCTATTCTAAGGAATGAACTTGAAATGGTACATTAATGAGCATAATTGAAATTCTATGCTAATGGTCAGAACTAAAATGCTACACTTATATGCAAACTTAAAATATTATGCTAATGATCAAAATGGAAATATATGCTAATCAATAATTTGAAATCTAAAACTAAAATCAACTTGGAAAGGAAATTAAAGTCTTACTAAGATTACTAGTGCGTGTCATTTCAACTAGAACCAATCCAAAGTAACATTAAATCTGAGACTAAACTATCAATTCAAGTAAAAAACTAAGAAAGGAAATGTTTTTAATGTTTTTGACTTTTAAATGAGCGCTCGGCCTACAACATAACAAAGAAATAAACCAAGAGACTAATGCTTAATGGAATGAAATAAAAAAATAAAACTGATTCGAAAATCAAAGTAAAATTAAACTAATGCTTGGTAAAAGTAATGAAATATAAATAATACAGTCTCACAAACTCTTTAAGGGGCCCTCCTGACGAGCTTGAGCGCAATCAAACTCTGATCAACAAGTTAACTCACAAATACATTCACAGTATAGTGAACAATAGAGTAATTATATTAAAAACATATTCTTAAATCCATGCAGAAATTATAAATCATAACCAAACTTATCATTGTCTTTGGTTGCAAAGTAATTTAGAATATCCTAATCTAACAACTTCTAAGACATTCAAGCCAAGAAATTAGTTTTTCAAATGACATCTAAATGTTCAAATGACAATAGAAAACATGCTTCTCGTGATTTTCTATGATAAGATAAAATCATGAGAATATTTCATTTAAACACATCCTCTACTTTGGATCCAATATTTTCTTGTTCAATTCCACGCTCGCTTGTTGATGACATTGCTCACCTTCAAACTCAACGCAAGGATAGACTATTACAACCAGAGTTGACTTCTAGTTTCACTCACCAATTTCTCATGCTCTATGAAGTTCCACGTAGATTAGGTAGGTGGTCATCTATATGCTCAACATTTGGCGTCTATCCATATTCATCGTTCACCTTCTAGTTTGGGGAAACATGTCTAACCATGGGTTGAGCTGCAGAGTTTCTAGTTAGTTGCAATTTTTGTTCATTTCGGTAGCTATAGGAATGTTTTCATTAATTTTCATAAATAAACTAAAAATTATAAGCCATGAATAAATGATACCTTTTAATGTGTCTGAGCATGATCGAAATGACCTGGTGGCTTGGAAATATAGCAAAATTATTATGAAAGAGATGGAAGTAGTGGTAAAAAGTTATCAAAAAGGAGGAAAATTCAAGACCTCAACATTCCCCCATGTTGAGGATGTTGCATGTCCTCATTCACCTAAATTTCAAAATTGAAGAAATGTCCTTGCTAATCTACTACTGTTGAGGCTTGAATTAACACTTCCATGTTGGCTTATGTCCTTCTATTTTTTACATTGATTCACCATCTGGGTTTCTTCATTATGAGTTTCCTTGCATTCATTGAATCCTATGTTTAATTATCCTTTTATTTTCTTTCAATTTTTTATTCTTCTTATACAAGTAACACATCCTCAATAACATGTCATCCCCTTTAGCTCCTAAGACTTCAATTTCCTTCTTTTATGTGTCGATTTAACACTTCTAACTCGTATATTTCTTGTTTGAAATTATTAATAGTTTATTTTTCCTTCTTAGAAATAGTATTGGCATCAGGATTGATCACATGATTATCATCATATAAATATTCTTTGGGAAACTCTATTTCTACACATAACTCACCGTTTTTTGTGCTTTCTGCTCTAGATTCTCAAAATAGTCATGCTTTTTGTTGAATCAAATCTACCTTAGGAGTTCTCCATGTCATACTCCAATAAAGGGGTGGTTGTGCTATGGCTTCTTCCTCATCAAGATTAATAGTTTCTAGCATCCCTTGGATGTTCTACTCATTTGATCGTTTAGAAATCCTTTTACTTCTCCTTAGTGCTTTTTCAGGTTCGAATTTTTCCTTGGTTTGTCTTTTTATGCCTTGTTTTCCTTCTGTTTCCTCTGGTTGCTTTGTATTTTTGTTGGATTTCTTTCTTATAACATTTTCCTTTTTATTTTTCTTCTTAATTTCATCCAAAAATTGACTAAGGGGGGCATATTCCTCTATTTTATCATGCTAAGCTTCTTCCCATGTTTTTCCAGTTGGAATTCTAGTTTCTTTTGGTAAATCTTCTACTATCAAGCGCTCGGCTTATTTTTCTATAGACTCAAGGTTAAGGTTCTGGGAAACTCAATGTCGGCTCTTCTTAGTTTTCTATTGTTCTTATTTTTCTGGAGCATCTATGAAATAATTCCTTACCAAAATGTCTTGCCAATCAATACCATTATATTTTAAATGCGCCTCAACTAGGATTTTCACCAAACCATGGTGATATAAATCCATATCAATATTTCTACAATTTCTTTATATGTTAAAGACCATTTTTTTCAAACTCCACATCAAATAGTAGGCAAGGTTTAACTATTTTCCTTTAACAAAGTTCATTAACAACCTTACATGGTAGAAAAGGAGGGTTTTGTACTTACCTTCACAAGTAAGGAACTTCTGGAGTACAAGTAATAGGTTCCTCCATTTGGACTTAAGAATTGTCACTGAAATTCCCTTCTTGAAGGCCAATGTGTCCATGTTTGGATCATGTAGAAATGGTTTTCAATGCTCATCTTTAAGTCTCTGACTCTTGAACCATCTTTCACCATGGAGAGGGAGTTTTGCAGCCTCTGATATGAAAGACTCTATAATCTTCAACCTTATGTTTCCTATCTCTACCTTTACGTCATTGAATGCTCTGGAAAAGGCCCTAGTCACCTCAGTTTCGTAGCCATCAAATTTCTCAAAGAATTTTAACCACCTTGCCTTATACAACTAATCCTTAACATGTAGATAAGCACTGAGGAAATTATTTCCATTTGGCTCAAAGCGAACAATGACACCCATTGTGCAAAGAAGCTTAACCCTGAATTGCCTTTTTTCGACAGAGATGGATGGAGATGGATGGAGATGGGTAGAGAAATGGTGATGGAATGTAGTTTTAAGGTTGGAGTAGGATAAAATGTCAAGGCAATGGTCGATAGCCAATAGAATGTTTTCTTATACATTTGTGATTTTCCAAGATTTAAAATATTTGATTCTTCACGACCATTAGGAGTTCAAATGATTCGGGGAAGATTTTGACATGATGGATTAGGATATGAGTAGGAGTATTAGGATAGGATTGTAAATACGGTCATAACTTCGCTCATCATTATAAATTATATATCATTATCATTCAATAGACTCATAAATTTATTGTTCCTTTTATGCAAAATAATTTAACATCATATTGACTAATTTACAGTTCATACCTTTTAGCATTGATGTCTTGTCCTTTCTGCAGGTCTGGAGTTCTTTTGGAGACTTGAAATTTTCATGGCCTTTCTGGTTCATTACTAGCTAAAGAATTTGAAATGAGTTGTAGAACGTTGTAAATTTTGTAGCCACTTCCTCAATTTAACCATTTACTTGAAAACTTCTTGTTGTTGATGTGGCTGACCCTTATTGATGTTGATGATGCTAATGGCCTCTGATGATGATTTCTGACAATGTTGATGATGTTGTTTAAAATTTACAAGCTTATTTCAAATAAAAATTAGGATAAAAGAAAATAGGAAAAAAAAAGAAGGGAAATGTGAAAATCTAAGCTACCAAGGACCCCTTGGTTTTTAGCTAAGATATTCTGCATAGAAATGTCAGCAATGTTGGCTTTCATGCCTATGCTTTTATTTATTTCTTATATTTTCTCTCTCTCTTTTTCTCAAAAGAGAAATATATTATAATTCTTATAGTGATAAGGAAGGAGAATCTCCCCTTCTCACTTACTTCAGATCAGAATCTTCTTGAAAATATTTGACAGATTCTTCTATAGTAAAGGGCTTATGATATAACTTTAACCTATGCCCATTAACAAGGAAGGTGGTATTTCCTTCATTAATAGTCTCAATTCTAACTACTCCATTATCAAAAACAGTATCTATTTCATAGGGACCAAGCCAATGTGTTTGAAATTTCCCTTGAAAGTCCTTAAACTTAGAATAAAAAATAAGAGCTTAATCACATGGCTTGAATTTCTTAACTTTGATAAATTTGTCATGCCAGCTGGTTCTTTATTGTTGGATTATATTTGTTCTTTGTATGGCATCTTGTTGGATCTCATCTAGATCATTTAGTTATGCTAATCTTTGTTTCAAAGCTTCAGATAGATCAAGCCCCAACTTTTATATTGTTCTAAAAGTCTCCACTTGGAACTCAATTGGAAGCAAGACCTTCTTCCCATAGACAAGCTCATATGGAGTACGTCCAATAGTATTTTGCCATGTGGTACGGTATGCCTAAAGTGCCTCTGGAAGCCTTTCTCCCTAATCTCTTATGTGCAAGTGTATAGTCTTGGTCAGGATTGCTTCAAGTACTTTATTGGTGGATTCCACTTTATCATTGGCTTGTAGATGATATGGAGTATATTTCTAATGTTTAATCTTGTATTTCTCCATAATTTTCTGCACCAACTTGGATGTGAATTAAGCACCTTAATCTGTCACAGTTTCCTTTGGGACACCAAATCAAGTGAAAATATCCTCAAAAAGAAATGTAACTACAACTTTTTTAGTAGAAAAAGGAAGTGGATTAGCTTCTACCCATTTTATAAAATAATTTGTACAAACAAGAATATACTTCTTTTGTTTATATGGAGGATTGATTCAACCAACAAAATATAGAGCCCATTTTTCAAAAGGCTCTATAAGTACCTGAGGTTGTAGAGACATTTCATCTGATTGAATGGGCTTTCCCATTCTTTGGTAGTTGTCACATATTTTGAAATATTCCTTGGCATCTCTAAAAATACAAGGCCAGTAGTATATGAAAAGAAGTACCTTGTATGCAGTTATTTTATCAGTGAAGTGTACTCCACATGGTTCATCATAGAAAAAATTTAATATCTCTGGTATTTCATCTTCTTGAAAACATCTCTGGATAATCATATCAGATCTAGTTTGGTACAATTCTCCCTCTATCCATAAGTAGGGGGGCATTGGTCTTGATAACATTCTATCTCTTTTTGGTTTATAGTTATGGGGGAAACTTTCCTGTCGCCAAATAGTTAGAAATATTTGCAAACCAAGGGTTTTTAGTAGATACTGCAAAAATATATTCGTCAGGAAAATTATCCTTCACTAAGGTATCAATATTATCATTATGCATCCTGGAAAGGAAATCAACAACTATGTTTTCCTTTCTTGACCTATCCAAAATGGTAATATTGAATTCCTATAATAATAACAACCATCTAGTAATATTGCCATTAGTAACTAGTTTATACATCAAAAATCTAATAACAGAATGATTTGTATGAATGAAAGTTTCATAGCTAGTAATATAATTTCAAAACTTATTAATGCCATGAACAATAGCTAAAAACTAATTTTTTGTCACTGAATAATTTAACTCTGCGGGAGTCAAATTTTTACTTGTATAATAAATAGCATGAGGTAGGAATTTTTGTCCCAATAAAGCTCCTAAGGTTGTATCTGAAGCATCTATTGAAATATGAAAAGGGTGATACCAATTTGGCCCTCTTAAGATTGGTGCTTCAGTAATTTTTTGTTTCAATGATTAAAATTGCCTTCTGATAATCAAAATTAAAAACAAAATCACAATATTTTGTACGAAGTTTAAAGAGTGGAGAAGCAATTTTGTGAAGTTTTCTATGAATATTATGTAATATCCTGTAAAACCAAGAAAACTTCTAACATCTCTTTGAAAAGTAGGAACTAAAATTTTAGAGATTACCTCTACCTTAGATGCATCCACCTTGATTCCATCACCTTAAATATGGTGACCCAAAACAATTTTCTCATTAAACATCATAAAGAATTTTTCATGACTTAATTAAATATTTTCTTCTTTTCGTATAATGAGACCATTTTCTAATTTTTCAAGGGCTTCTTCAAAATTATTTCCATAAACGGTGAAATCATCCATGTAAACTTTTACACATTCATGAATCAAGTCAGAAAACATAACTATAATTTTTCTTTAGAATGTTGCAAGTGCATTACATAAACAAAAATTAAGTCTCAGCATACATCGAATCCCCTCTTCATCGAAAGATTTTCAAAAAAGGAATTAAAATTAAGTTCTGATGGACACCATCCTCTGAAATTCTAACCTCCAATATGTCGTCTTGCCAACCTTCTTGATATCGAGCTCCAATGCGATCAGGTCCCAAGTTTCAGCACTCCTCTTTAGATTTCGGCCTCCTTTTGGATTTCGGCTTCCTTTTGGCTTCCTTTAGTGTTGGAAGTACAGCTTGAGAAACTGCCCATTCATAGGAATATCAATCACTTCACCATCCAAGTTTTCAAGCAAGAAAATATTTTTCCCCTTTTCCTCAACAATCTTGAAAGGCCTAAACCATAAGGGATCGTATTTTCCATGTTTTCCTTTATCTTCTCGTCTGGCATCCCACCTGACCACAAAATCCCCTTACTGTAAGGTTCTGTCTTTTGCCTTTCTGTCAAACAACGCCTTCATATTTTCTTAATACTAAATCAAATTCTGGGTCAACTCCCTCCTGGTTTCTTGAAGTCCTACCAGCTGATTGATCCTCCTGGTTAGAGAATTTGGCTCTTCATCCACATCTTGGATAATTTTGATCATTGTCATTGTAAGTTGTATGGGGAAAATTATAGTTTTCCCATACACTAATTCAAAAGGAGATTTCCCATTTGACCTATTTGTAGTAACTCTATTGGCCCACAAAAAAAACTTCAGTTGTGAATCCCAGTTTTTCTGATTTTCTGATATTGTCTTCCTAAGAATCCTTACCAAGGTTTTATTTGATAATTCATCCAATCCATTTCCATGTGGATAGTAGCTAGTGGAGTGACCCACAATGATGTTATGCTTTTGGCAGAAGCTCAAAAACTTGGCAGACTTAAAAACTTGAGCATTATCAGTGATAATATTCCTTGGGCAACCGAACCTGGCAAGGATATTCTCCTCCATGAATTTGATAACCATGACATCATTTGCATTCCTAGATGGGACTGCTTCCACCAACTTAGTGAAGTAATCAGCGGTTGTAAGAATCCACTTGTGATGATTGTTGGAGGGTGGGTGTATTTCCCCAATGAAATCTAAACCTCACTATCTGAAAGGTTCTTCAATAAAAATAGGGATTAAAGGAAAAGGTGCTAATTTTTTCCTTTCTGCAAACATTTGGCACTTCTCATATGCCCGGACATATGCATGTACCTCACCAAATAGCTTGGGCCAATATAAACCTACTTTGAGAATTTGTTGGGTTGTAGCTCTCCAACTATAATGACCCCCACACACACAATTACGGAAGTCATCCATCACCTTATGGATCTTTTCTTCAACCAGGCATAAAAGAAAAATCCCCACTAAGTCTTTCCAATACAATTGGCCATATGAAATGACAAACTTCTAGGCTTGTAGCCTCAAAGACCTGTATTTAACTTTATCAAAATTTAATGGAAAACTCAAAAAAAGTAAATAGTGGATTATATGTTTATACCAATGAGACATGAGGTGCTTCATTTGGATGTCCTGCGTTGCGGTCTTGACCTTATTCTTCTCCTCTTCTCTTCAGCTTTCTCCTTCCTCTATCAGCAAGTTTATACCCAAGGCTTGGCAGTTTGATTCTGACAAGATTTTATCTAATCCATGCCCCTTGATCAACTTCGTTGGTTTGACCTCCAGGTCGTATTCTTGGATCTTAGCAATCCATTTATCTCTTTTTCCCTCACTGTCTCCTTGTATCAGAATGTCTTTCACAACTCTTGTAGGAGCATAAGATGTTATACTTGATTGAAGGACATATACTCTTAAGGTATTCAAGGCCTTGACTAAGGCATACGCTTGCTTCTCCAAAATGTTATACTTTAACTTAGCATCCCGTAGCACCTAGCTAAAAAACGTTATCGTTTTCTCATGTCCTTCATTGTTTTTCCGAAATAAGTCAACAACCACTATATGAGGAGAAGCAAAAGAGAAAACGAAAAATGGTTTTAGGTAGTCAGGGTTGACTAATATAGGAGATTTTGCGAAGGCCCTTTTGATTATGGAGAATGACTCCCGATATTCTTCATTCCATTTTACCTCCCTATGCTTCTTCAACATCCCTGTAATTTACTTAATTATCTCAACATAATTTGGTATGAACCTCCTCAAAAAGTTGATTCTACCCAAGAAAGTTTGGATTTATTTCTTATTTATCGGTAGTGGGATTTTGTTGATGGCTTCCACCCTATTGGGATCTATCTTTACCCCCTCTTTTTCCATGATGTATCCTAGCAACTTTCCCTCATTTAGTACAAACTAAGACTTCTCGTGATTTAAACACAGGCCATATTTTCTACATTTCTTAAAAATGAGTCGTAGATGTTCAATATGCTCCTCATATGTTTTTTAAAAAACAATGATGTCATCTAGGTAAATTACCACAAACTTATCTTGTTATCTCACAAGCGTAATACCCATTGCTCTCTGAAAATTGGCTCCTATATTAATGAGGTTGAAAAGAATTCTGGCATATATAAGCATTCCCCGAGGCATGATGAAAGCAGTTTTCTTTTTATCCTCAGGATGCATGGCTACTTGATTGTATCCAGAAAAACCATCCATCATAGGCGTACAAGCGAAGCCCACCACCTTTTTCAAAATGTAGTCCATTTTAGGCAAAGGGTAATTATCTTTTAGTTGGGCCTTGTTCAAATTCCTAAAGTTCATACACAACCTTATTTCCACGTTCTTCTTCTTGATAGGAACTAGATTTTCCACCCAATATAAATACCTCTGAGGTACGATAATTTTAGCTTGGAGCAACCTCCTCACCTCTTTCTCAATTGATGGAAGTAACAGAGGGTTAATCTGACTAGGCTTCTATTTGTATGGTTTCACCCCACTCTTCAAAGGAATTTTATGTTGGATGATATTAGTATAAAATGTTTTTAAATCATCATAAGACCAAGAAAACACATCCATATACTACTTCAAAAGGTCCAGGTACCTTTGTTTGTATTCCTTGGGAACTCCTTTGGCCAACTTAATTATTTGGGGATCCTAATCTTAACCAATATTGTAGTCTTCCACATGTTTGTCAAATTCTTTCTCAGGTGGCTTGGCAGTCGTATCATTTGAGTTGAACAATATTTACAAGGGAACCAAATCTAACCAAATCTCTGGGGATAGTATTACCTTTCAATTGTGGAATCTTGTGCATAGCAATGGTTTCTTCCCACTTGGCCTACTGCTCATCTATCACTTTCTTTTCCTCCTAATCAATCTTCAAGCTTGAGAATTCTCTAATGACCTCCATGAAGGGTTTGATCTATTCCTCATGTTAAAACACCTACTAATAATTAATGTTGTCTGGTATTGAAGGCTTGTATCTGACTTTAATTTCATATATGAGCAAGGGGTTTTGACGAGGCTTGAAGTTACTAGCAGCTATAGCTAAGGAATCATCCATTCGATTTCAATCTCTACGCAAAAAATGGATGTTAAAAGCTAAGGAAAAGTTCTCAATCAAATCCCATACCTCATTTCAGTAGGCCTTTAGCCTTGGATGTTTGGTTTGGAATTGACTTCATATTTGTTTCACCACCACTCTAAATCCCCAAACACTACCAAGCATGTAATTTTGATATTTTTGGCATCTTGCAAACCTAGTAGCAAAGCTTCATATTCAACAATATTATTTGTGGCTTCAAACTCCAACTTGAAAGAGAGAGGGATCAAGTTTTCTTCTGCGAAAACCAACAACACGCTTGCCCCCATTTCCTTCCCTGTAATAAGTGCCATCAAAGTATAGCTTCCATACTTTTTCACACTCCAGTGATTGTTGGTCTAGTCAGACAATGCATTCCACTTATGTCTCATCCATGATTTGATAATCTTCCTCTAACAAAAAACAAGATAAATCTTTCTATTTACCATAGACTAGGGCATTATTCGAACAGTCGGTCCTTGTAACTGTCTTCACAAATATCACTTCCCTATATAGTTGATGCTCTTCTCCACCAAAAACAAGAATCGTAGTGTATGTTAAATCCATTTTAATGGATCCTCTGATTTTCAATACCCATGATCTAGACAAGAGCATACCAAACCTCGCAAGGATATCATCCACTACAATATCCATTACAACAATCTTCATAGGGATGATGGGATATTAACCAAATTTACCACCATGTCTTTAATAAACCCTAGACATTTTACTGTCTTCAAGTCAAAAGAAAACATATCTTTATACGATCTTTCTATTTGTAGCCCCAATTGCTCCATAACATATAATGGCATCAAAATGTGAGAAGCGCCTCAGCAAGCATGTAGTTATGTAAGAGAAGTTCATGAATTACCAAAGTGACATAGAAAGGGGGCATAGAAGGGTCTTGTTCCTCAACATGGGGTCCAAATGCAACCATGGGTCTTTCTTCTTGGAGGTTTCGGTTGTCTTGCAAAGGAGCTATGGTGGACGGACACATAAACCGAGACACCTAGGCTTTATAATTTAGTTGTTTCAACAATTCAATTAAGGGAACAAAAATTTTGACCTTCTCCGGCTCCTTTTGAATATTAAAAACATAAGATCTCCTATCAGCTACGAAAACATCAACGGGCTCTTTTTCTTTATCACAGACTGGTCTGGGTGGTAAAGGTGACTGTTATGTTTTATAGACCTCAGTCTTGTGGAGAATGGAAAATGGAGGCTCTTTCTTTTTGGTTGAGGCTAGGTCTAGAGGCTTCTTTCGTTTCTCTACTGGTTTCAGAGGATTTGGGGGAGAGGACTCCTCATTTTGGTCCTGCTTTCTAGATATTTTCCTGGAAGATCTAAGATCATATTTCCTATGTAGCTATGCTTGCATGAAATTAGCAAACTACCTGTAGTAGTTTTCAATCTCACATCATCTAGTGGTTCATCCAAATCATCCCCTTCTACTTCATTGGACTTTGGTTCATTTTCTCCCTCTTAAAGAGAAGAAAACTGATTTTCTCAGGCTTCCATTATTTCTTCGGCCTTTTCCTCTGGATCATCTTCTAAATACATGGAGGTTGAATGCGATCTTGCTGCTCCCTTTGCAAAAGATGCAAAGGAGGTCTCCTATAATAAGGATTGAAAATTTGGTTAGGAGATGATTGGCTTTGTCAAGGAGGATTTTTTTTTCTAATTCCAGTCTTACAAGCTTGTTAGACAGGTTTCTTATCAGCGTGTTCATTTCCTTGAGTTTCTGCTCTTGAGTTTCCTTTCCCTAGTTTGAAGAACTAGCTTCCTCTTTTCCCCTTCTCCTATCTCCATGATCAATTATCCCCCTCCACTTCCTAATAGATGTGAAATTTGCTTCAACTTCTAAAGCATCTATTTGAATCTAGTCCAAGGAGAGAGACTTCTTTTCTTTGAGAGTGAAACCAAAATCTGGTTCAAAGGCCCCAACAAAAACCTCTTTAGCATAAGCCTATGGAGGTTTGATTTCAGCATGGAGACTATTGTACAATTTGTTAAACATTTTTATGAATTCAAACACATATTCATTATGTTTCTTCTTCATATCATTGAATTCAGTGAGGATATACCCATGGTCCCTTTTCTCTCCCCATTCTTTCATGAAAGAATGCTCCATCTCCTCCTGGGAAGTGATTGAAGAATTTGGTAAGGCTTTAAACCATGTCATGGCTTCCTCGTTAGGAGACTGGAAAAAAATTCTTAAAACCACATCTACATGTTCTACAATAAGGTTTTCTACAAATGCATAGAAAATTTCTTCATGCCTCTGTGCTGAAATGTCATCTTCCCCTGTGAAGCTTAGCAAGAGCTTGAGATAGTCTTGTGGCATACCATTAAAGGGTTGTGGCAAGTCCAGTGGGGCATATTTGTTCAGGAGAAAACCTAGGATAGCCATATTGAGCAAGGGAGGTGGTAGAAGTTTAATTACAGGTCTTTGTTGGGGGGTATCTAAGTTGCAGCTAACTGGATTTGGGTTGCAAAGCTATTCACACTATATGTCGGGTTGTTTATATGGATGTCTTGAACTTCTTCAGCTTCAGAGGAGGGATGAAATGATAAAGAGGGTGAACTGACATAAGCTTCTTCGTTTTTTACTATAGAAGGAAATGAGCCAAACAATGCACAATGTTCTTCAGAATATTCCAAGACTTTGTAGGTAGACTCAGAGTAGTTTAGCTTTTTGAGAGTTGGTTGATGATATTTCTGGAAAAGATCTTGTGGAATGGAGTAATAGGGGTCTGTTGTTTCCAAATCCTTCGGGATATGATTTTCTCATGGTTGAATACGGGAGGATCTTTTTTCTGGCTTATATCAGAGCGAGTATGAAGTCTCTAGAAAGCTAGGATGCTCAAATAAGATACAGATAGTGGAGTCGTCAAGGTGAGACATCTTCAACCCACACTTATCTTACTCACCTAACAGAGGGAATGTAAAAAATTTCATACCCAGGGGAAAAAAATTGATTCATTCCCCGGTAACAGCGCTAGAAGATGTTGTAGCTCCTAGAGACAACCCCCGGGTTGAGGAAAGGGTCAGTGCCTAGGACATCTTAGAGGAGTGCTTTGAGGATTTGCTGATATTTTTGCTACACTCCATATTAGATATAATTGGAAATATATTGATTTAGAACTTGGTTCAATCACCCTTCACCAAGGTGGACTTAAACACATACATATATGTGTGTATGCAGATATCGCTCCTCCCAAGGATAAATGTCTTGATATGGTGGCTGAAACACAACAAAATGTACCTTAATAGTTGTCGTTGTAGTAAAAATGGAGAGAGAGAAAGTAAGGAATTTAATGCAGAGTGTTGGATAACACAGAATCATAAGCAACAAATCCTAGCTGAACTATGGAAGAAGAAGGAGATGTAAGTGCAGAAATTGTGGAGCGCATTTAAGGCTTCTAGCTCTATATTTTCATGGGTACATCCTGTCACAACATAACATTGGTAAATCTGTGATCTTACTGGTACTGTTGGCTACAATATCACACTAGTAAATCTATAAGTGCACATGTATCATTGCTATCATATAACATAACAAAATCCAAAATTTGAGACTGAAACTAGCAGCTTCTTTACAAAATTTCAGAGGAAGATAAACATACATGAAATGAAAAACATGGGGGAACTCATGCTACACGATAATCTACCTAGAATCACCAAATCTGCTTCATTAATATTTGAAAACAGTGTCCATGTCATAGGTCCAACATATTTGACATTTGTATAAGCATTATCAGCTCATGAAAAAGCCATTGAACCAAGAGTTGGAAACTATTTCTATAGACAGAACTTGGAACACCTGCAAAAACAAATTTCAAACCTCTGGGAACAAGCTTTGGGAACCTTTAAAATGAGTTTCTTCCCCCTATTTATAAGGAGAGAGGAATCTTGAAACAATAGTTACAAACTATCTCAACAATGCCCCAGATGTTTGATCGACTAGTTGTCTCGACATATGGAGGTTCTTTCGCCCAAATGATTACAACAAATTTGATTCCTTCTTAAAAATGAAGAAGTTACAAAATAAAAAAACATGGGAAAACTTAATGATGGCCACAACAAAATATTTCCATGTCATTTCCTGTGATTGCTTCTGATTAAACCATGTCTTTGCCTCGATGTTCCTCTGTAGTTACCGATCGATACGCTTGTTTTTTCCCCCTTAATTTCTTGAATTCCCCACTTTTTGGAGTTGGAAGTGATCAATTGTGGTGACCTTAACGGTGCTCTGTAACGTAGTTATCGACCCATCCATCTACATACACTCTAGGTTGTACTATCAGAACCTAATAAATATCGTAACCCTTATAAAATATCTCTATGAAAACATTGAGTTTTGATTGCCCTAGGCTCCTCCTGCTTAAAATCCTTTATCACTTCTCAACCATGGGACCACTTTCGATGACCAAAGTCTTAAGGCATAGGTGCTACGATACCAGAGCCTTATATCCTCATAACTTTATTTAAAATAGCATTCTAAAATCATAAAGCTTCAATTCCTTCAAGCTCCTTTTCCATTGGCCCTCTTCCTATTTATCCCATGGGACCGGGTGACGTGACCTCAAGCTCAGTGCTTGGGTGCTAAAGCCTTTGGGATCCTATCGAGGGCCTATCTCCCTTTGTAATTTGAGCTTTTACTTTGGCTCCTTGGATGGCCATGACCAACTGCCACATGATTTCAGATCCCCTTCACCATCGAAAGTTTTCAAATTGGAATTAACATTTGGGTTACAAAACCTCCCACTTCTGATGGGCTCACATCTCTCGGTGCTCGGCCCCATATTTGCGCCCTTGGTTATTTTATATCTTTGTGACCAAATTCCACATGATTTCAAAGCTCCTTCCATCGAAAGTTTTCCTAATAATAATTAAATTAAAGTTCTGATGGCCATTCCCTCTTAAATTCTTTATAACACTTGGGTGCTTGGCCTTAGTCCAAGACCTTGGTTCTACTGAGTCTTCATGACCAAGTGCTAGCATGCATCGAAGCCCCTCTTCATTGGAATATTTTCAAAAATAAACTAAAATATTTTTTATGACACCATCCTCCGAAATTCCATCTTAGCACTTAGGTGCTCGGGCTAGCCCCGCACCCTTGGGACCTTTAGTTTTCCACGAATGGGTGCTAGTAAATATCAAAACCCCTCTCATTGGAAGTTTTCAAATTAAGAATTAACCTTGGATTTACGATGAATCCCACTTCCTATGAGATCATATCTCTTGGTGCTCGTCCTTATCTCTGTGCCCTTGGTTCTTTTGATTTTTCCTGACCAAGTGCCAGCATATATCGAAGCCCCTCTCATCAAAATATTTTTCGAATGCAAATTAAAATAGGGTTATGATGGCCTCTTCCTCCGAAATGTAGACCTCCTAAGTGATTTCATGTTGACATCCTCATCTCCACGTGGCACCTCCTGGGGTAGTGACACGTGTCACCCTGATTTGTCCCTTTTGGTCCTCCAAAACATTGAAACCACCTACCATGTGTCCTTTCTCCTGCCATGTCACACTGATGTAATCTAGCATGTTAGCTTCTCAGAACCATCTATCTTTTGATAGGTGTCTTCTTTAAAGGAGAGAGAAAATGTCCCTAGGGTCTTTGGATTTTCAAAGGTATCCTTTGTATTTCCCTTTCCTCCAAGATTTTGGCGCTTTCCAAAAGATGCATCTGTTAAGGAGTTCTGAAACTCTGATGTTCCAATGGCATATGCTCTAAGGTCCTATCTTGTTCCACGTTCCTTGGTCCTTTGGAAATTTTTGCAATCGAGTTCCAACCCAAATTGTAGCCTCTCTTCATCAGAGGTTCTTCGAAAAAAAAATTAAAATTAAGTTCCAATGGTGACCATCCTCCGAAATTCTAACCTCTGATATGCCTTCGTATCAACCTTCCTGATATTGAGCTTCGATGTGATCAAGTCCCGACTTTCATCACTCCTCTTTAGAATTCGACCTCCCTTTGGATTTCGACTTTCCTTTCGGCTTTGACACTTGGGCTTTACATTTTGGCTTTCACCTCGTGATTTCAGCCTCTGATATTTTCTCTCCTCTTTGGCATTTTTTCCCTTCATCTCCACTTTTTGGACACCATTTTACATCATTTGACACATTTTCACAAAAGGTGTGATAGGTGACAACATACCCCATGGACATGTAAAGGTAGTTTTGTCTTGATCTTCTGGTGCTAGTTGAATTTGATTATATCTATTGAAACCATCAAGAAATGAAAAATATTTCTTCCTTTCTAGAGTATCTAATACTTGATCAATGAAAGGTAGTGGAAAATTATCTTTCAAAGTAGCCTTGTTTAGTTCTCTATAATCAGTGCACACTCTCCACTTTCCATTCTTCTTGGGAACAATCACTAAAGGTAAAACCCATTGGCTATCTAATATTGGGTAAATGAAATTCACATTAAGAAATTTTTGTAATTCCTCCTTAACTATTTCTCTCAAATTGGGATTCATCCTTCTCTAAGGTTGTCTCACTGGTTTGGCATTTTCTTTAATGTAAATGTGATGCATACATGTGTTAGGGTCAATTCCTTTCATGTCAATGTATTCCCGTGCATAAGAAGAAGAATGTTTTTGTAGCATATTTATGAGTTGCTTCTTTTGAAATTCTTCTAAGTTATTATTAATGTTTAATGTTTTGTTTGGAAAGATTTCTACTAAATAATTGCCAAACTTTTCCATATAATGTAAAGCTACTTTGGATTTTCTAGATGACAAATATTTCATGTTACATTTCTCTTCAAAACTTTGATCTTGTTCACAATATGAAGAAGAGTCATTATTATTCATCAAGTTTATTAATTGATCCTCCTCATCAATTTGTGAAAGAGTAAATATAGGTTTAATATCTTTAAAGTCTTCATGATCATCATCATTCCAAACTTCACTTTCTATTTTAGCTATTTTTTTCGTGGATGGATATAATGTGAATCTCATAGCAGAACTTATAAATGCATCAGTTGTAGCTATCCAAGGTCTACCAAGGATCAATGAATGGCCTCCTATATTATTCTTGGGAGTGAAAATCATAAAATCAACAAGATACTCCCATGAATCTAAAGATACAGATACATCCTCTAATATACCATTAGGTTTGATAATAGATCTATCTGCTAATTGCACTAAAGTTGAGGTATATTGAAGATTAGGAAGCTTCAATTAATCCATAGTTTGTTTTCTCATGATATTAATGGCTACTCCTAAGTCAATCAAAGTGTTTGGAATCTCAGTACCTTTGATCTAAATTTTTACAATAAGGCTACCTGGATCTAAATATTTTTGAACTATTGGTTTACCCATCATAGTACCTGCAATTTTTCCTACAAAATTAATCTTTTTAATGTCTTTTATTTTTATTCCCGATTTTTTAATGCACAACTCATTTATTGTTTTTGAAAATATAGGTATTTTCTCTATAGCTTGAAGTAAAGGAATTTTGATGCAAAGTTTTTCAATTCATCTAGCATCTTATATTCAGGTAAAATGATTTGCATTTCTATTCCCTTATCAATTTCAACCCTTTCAGGTAAAGGGGGACTTTGTAGGGAAACAAAAGGTTTCTCTACTAGAGGAATTGTGTGAGTTGATTTTATTTAGTTGTCACCTAATTGTGTAGGAACATCTTCCTTCAAAGAATTATTTTCTTCATCAAGAGATACCTCTTTTTCAAGAATTTTATCCTCCTTATATTCTTGGATGACAATTGGTGGTGACTTATTTTGAAAGACCCTACCGTATCTAAGTTAGACATCATTTAGACCTAGAGGGGCTATCATACAATCTTGAAACTTTTGACCCTGACATTTAAGATGGGTTGTTGAGGAGATTTATTATTTGGGTTTTGGAGTGGTTGAGCAGGTATTCAATTATATTTTTGAGGAAATGGAGTGGATGGAAAGAGAAGTGGTTGACTTGTAGTCAATTGAGGTTGGTATTGAGGGTATTGTTGTTGAAATTGAGGATATTGAGGATTCTTACCATAATATTTATTCCAACCTTGTGACCAAGATGGATTTTAGGGTTGAGGTGGCCAAGTTTGTCAAGGCATAGGTGCATTCCAATTACTTTTTGGTTGTGCATATTATTGATATTGTGCATTGGTATCTTGTACCATACATGTTTCTCAGGGTTTTCAAGGTCTCTTGGGAGCAATAAAGCAGAGTGATTCAACTTGACTTGTTCCAACTTCTTTTTGGAAAATGGATTTAAGCCCAAGTATTGAAGGACATTCCTTTGTATCATGATTTTTTTCACATATAACACATATTTGAATGCTATCAAGAGGACGTTAATGTAGAGAATGTTTTTTCCTACACCTAGGACAAAAAATAGATAATGCAACATTCTCAACTTTTTGTTTGTTTTGATCCTTAAAGTATGTAGTTGTTCACTGAGATTTCCAAGGATATGTGTTTTAAAATTGTCAAGGAAAATTACCAATTATACTCTACTTACTATTCTAGATGCAGATTTTCTTACTCTTGACATGACTGGGTCTTTTGGGTTTTTACCATATTTTTCCTTCCCTCTTGCAATGTTTTTGCACAACTCACAAATTTCATCAAATGACAATTTGGAAACATCTCCTTTGCCCATTAAATTGAGAAGATCAATCCACTCATCCCTTATTGTTTTTAGCAAAAGATTTTGTAATGTTTCTTCACCTAAATTATGAAATTTAACTCTTTTAACATTGTAGGCAAATGTTTCCACCAAATATTCAAGATTTACATCCTCTTTTTGAACCATCTTAAACACTTCATCCTTAAGGTCACGGTGTATGCAATAGTATTTATATTTTTCTAGGAATATTCTTCTCATATCATCTAATGTTCTAATATAATGTGTTCCTAGACCCATGAAACACTTAAGAGCTCCATATTTTAGAGTGGCCAGAAATAGCTTCAATTTTTTATTATCAAGTAGATAATCATATGATTTGCATAACACTTGAAACTCAAAAATAAATGTCTACAGATAGTCATTTCTTAAGCCATGAAAGTTAGGAAGGATGGATGGAGAAATATTTTTCATGGTTGCAATGGTGTTTGTATTTGTTGACGGGCTAGAATTTACCACCAACATCTAGGGGATCTCCCAAGTGAAAAATCCCAAGACCAAGTTCTCATTGTGGTTAAACTCATTAAAACATAAAATAGTGACAAACTTGTCCATCATGACAAGACCAAGTTTCACCTTCGCTAGGCTCGTTAAAACATCACATGGTGATGGATTCACCCGAAGGGTTGAATTATACTACAAGCATATGTTATCCTCCTCAATATTGTTAAAAAATAAAGAGGTACTAGTTAGCAATGGCCGGGGGAAAATGGGAAAAGGGGTAAATCACTTTATGGTAGCAAGTCTCTCTTGAACATGACACTTTCATCTCTGTGACTATTTGGGTTAGGTTATCTGCTTGATGGTTATCATACCTATGGTCTATCACACCATCCATCACTTTGGTTTTGGGTCAATGCTGCCAATTCATTCAGTGTCGCCAACATGTTCAAAAGAAGTCACTCAGTGAAACTCATCCTTTGCAATACTCATAAACCTTCATTTTCATGACCACCATTCCTAAACCTTGTGTCGTCAGTCACATTCCATGTCCAAAAATCATTACACTCATTTCGTGTCATTGATGGGGGATACATCAAGGCCCTCATGCGACGAGTCGCTTCTTGTTGACATCGGCACATTATCCAAGAATTTGACTTAGAAACACCCTTCCAGTACTCTGAGGCTTGCGTACATCAATGGAAATTTTCTCACTTCCACCGATAGGTTTACATCACTGGCCTTTGATCAAAAGACTTTGTATGTTGTCGGACATCAAAAAATTTATTCACGCCATGTAGAATGTACTGCAGTACCTTGAGAATCATTATCATTATTGGTGATCTCTCTCGCGTCTGTTAATGGCTTACATCATTGGCTGGTAATCAGGCAGTGTCTTCCCATGTTCAACTTCAAATCACATATTCACATGGTTAGACTCGTACTTGAGCGAACAATTGGACGAGATAGAAGACCCCGGATCTAGTTTCAACCATTTGAGCTGCGATTTCAGGAGAGTACTAAATCATATGTACGATGACTTTACATGGATGGTCATCCTATCATGGCTCTATATCTGTAGACGACTATCTATGTACATGTAATGAAAAGTTTTTATGTTGAGTATGGGTATGCCTTCCCTCAACAATTCATGAAAAACTCAAAATATCATGATATTATGTATTGTAATCGATGCAGGTCATCGTCCGCTTCAGATCCTCTCCATCACATCATAAAGCATATCACTCGACATTATCATTTTCGACTTCATGCTTTAGAGGGAAACTGTTATAGGTCTATTTGGGCACATCACTCCCGACATTCATATCAGTATAATTAGGGCTCATCAAACCCTAATTCAATTGTTACATGCCCTAGACAAGTCAACTCATTGAATGCTTCCATCCATGAAAGTTTCTTGGCCTGAAGCCTTGCTAAAATGCCTCCTTGGGACACCAGCGCAGCCTTAGTTAGGGGTAACTGCACTACAGCGCACTTAGGCCCTCTTTGACCTACGTTGGGCAAGATTGAGTGTAATTTGCATAGGGTTCTGGGAATATTCCTTGATTCTAGATGATTCTAGAAAGATCCCATCTCTTATCTCCTCCTATGAGCTCAAAATTGGATAGGCCAAGGATCCATTAACCTCTTATCCTTTCATCCCTTGCTCCATGGAAACTAAATCCAAGTTTGGAAGGCCATTCAATACCCTTATTTATGACAAAACCACCTCCATTTGCTATAAATTGAGCACTCATAATAGTGATCAAGGGGCTAGAATCTGAAGTTTGTAAAGAAATATTGAGTTCATGTCAAGCAATGTTATGTTGCTGGATTGGTGTGCTTTTGATGTGGCGAGGGTTGGACTGAAGCTAAAGGAGTGGCACAGGATCGAACTGTATTGGGTGATACTCTTCCTTCTACATTAATAAAGAGTTTATTCCTTTTCTCATGTTATTGTTCATATCTATGATGATTATGTGTTTCAATGTCTTCGATTCCATTGGTTTATAGTAGGTAGATCATGTATGCTTTGATCGTTTCTTGTTTATGTTTCTCTTGACACAAGTACCACTTGAGCAGATTTATTTCAAGTGGAAGCGATGGGAGTGATTCAAAAGAGATCAAGGAAGCGAAAAACTACAAGTAAGTTGCTTCATCTCATCTATCTACTATAGGAAATGGTTAAACTACTTTCTTTATGTTGTTCTAGGTGTATCTACCCACCTAGGGAAAATGTGTTTATCTGTAGATGCAAATTCCATATAACACCTGGATCTAATTATAGCTATGTAAAAAGAAAATGAAATGCAACAAGCTAATTATAGTTATTTTTATTGACCTTGGATCATCAAGAAAATGCAACAAGCATATGAAATGCAAGTGTAAGAGACACACATGAAACTGACATGCATGCATGACAAACACACACCGCCCATCCAGTCTGAGAGTTGAACCATGCTCTAATACCACTTTGTAACACCCTCCTCCCACATCCACCCAAGTAACCATGCCAACTGGGGTAAACATGAGACGAGAGAATACTATGATCAGATTCAACCTCCTATGTGACCTTAAGGAAGTGGAATTGATGGAACATTATACATATTCATCCAACATCATCACCAGAACCCTCAGGAGACAATTCAGCCACTCAGACAGCTTATCCCTAGGTCCCACTATTGTTCTAAATATCTTATTCCATTGTCACTCTCATGATATGGGAAAGGGAGTGACCAAAAACCTAAATTCACTCTCACAGGCTTGCCTACCATTAACTAGGGACTAGAATTTCCAGTTGTACCAGCGACCGCAGGATTTGAGCCACTTTTTCAAGCCCAGAGCCAGGCCATTGCCCAGAATGGACTGATAGCTTAGAATCAGTAAAAATACAGGGAAAAAATGATGTAAAAGTAATAAACTAAACAATACCATAACCAAACCCCTACTAGCCATGACAGGAATTTCGTCAAACACATCATCAACGTGTAACCTACAAGTGTAAACAAGATAATTAAGTGTAGGGATCTCATACTTATCTGAGAATCGTTATGAACCATTTTTCCCTCAATGTCAATTATTGCATTATCCTCTATTAGGTCATAGACACATTATCCATTCATATACAAGTAAAAGCATGTTGAGAGCCATACATAAATGTTGTCATAAAATATACATATAACCAGCATAGTAGGAACAGAAATACCATAAACATATCAGCCATCAAAATCCACATATGCATTAATACATTTACACATGAAAATCAAGGGAATGAATTTCTCATTAATGAATGCAATTAACCAACCGAAGATGGGATTACCACATTCCACCCGACCATAGATTGGTTGATCCAATTCTCTCGTCATCCAATCAACCCTGTGCCATATTCAAAGCATTAATGTGGGACTTATAGAAAAAACCAAAAACACCAATCAACATGGATGCCACTCGAGTTCTCCGCCTACACCATGAGGAATTTGAGTGCCTCCTAGTATCTCAGGCTTTAACGTGCATCCACAGTTTGCTCTAGGGATCACTAGGCCCTACACTAGGACATACTCTCTATGATTTACCATACATCCCATCCTGGAATCAATGGGCCTAACGGAGAGAAAATCCACCTCTTGTCTTTACCATCTATCCCGCCATTCAATGGAAATGATTCTTAGGCCCACCGATGCACACAATCTAGCTTTACTGTAACCCATAGTCTAGTTCAGGGGTTACTAGGCTAGTAGCTTCATGATCCTCAGTCTAGTTCAGGGATGACTAGACCATGTGTTTTTAAAATCGGTTATCCACCCCACTCAGCTTCAAATCCAATATGTCCATCCCACATAAACAGTATGAGAGAACCCATCTCATCAAAGCTATTTGGAAATTGCAAGGCTAGGCTGAAAATATTGTCACACCTAGAAAAACCCATGCCATGGTAGAAAATAAACACATGCAAACCCATGCATGCCAAATATAGCAAGGAAAATACACATGCAAGTCGATACCTACAATGAAGCCTATTGTAGATGCTTGATCCTGCCTTTCCCTTCTTGATCTTTGCTTCCTCTTGCCTTCTTTGCCTTTCTTGCTCCAATTCCAAAGTGCTCCAAGAAACTTTGTGTCCAAGAATGAGAGAGAAAGAGAAAGAATAACGAGAGAGGTTGAAAACTAAATTGAAAAATGGTTACCAACTGATCCTCAGAAGCCTTTTTATGAATGAGGCCTCTATTTTCTTCATTTTCCATTATTTTCCTTCATTTTCCTCCTCGCATGCAACATGTGACCTTTCACCTCCTTTTTCTCCTAATTTCTATTATTTTCATAAATAATTGTGCCAAAAATTCCATTTTGCCTTTCCAAAGCCTTAGCCATTGCCTTTGCTAATTTCCTTAGCCATAAATAATCAAATGAACACCCCCCTAGGATGTCTTGCCCAACATTCAACTTGGAATAAGTGTCCCATCAACCGTGGTTATTATTATTTTTTAACTTTTATTACATGGAATTTTCACCAAGGTTGTTACATAATGTGTTGAGGCATCAATGCTTCTTAGTGATTCTCAGATGAGTATGAGACCCCTATGCTTAGATCTGTTGTTTACACCTATAGATTACATATTTGTGATATGTTTGATGAAATGCCTATCATGGATGGTACGGGTCCAGTCAAGGGCTTGTTTAAGTAACTGCATTTGTATCATCATTCCCTTGTTATCTTTATGTTTTGAAGGTGTCATTCAATTATGGGTAGTGACTTGTGCTATGGGCCTAAAAAAGTGGCTCAAATCCTAGGGACGCTAGAACAACACTGAGAAAAATAGTCCTTGGACATTGGCATACCATGTTGTGGGAGTGTCCAGAGCACTATGGACGTTGGCATGCCCATATCATGGGAGTGTCTAGGGGTTAATTGGTCTAAAAACTCAGTGGGATTTAGGGGTTGGTTACCTGAGAGGTTGGGATGGTTCCTGAGAGTCTTATTGTTGTTTTTTAAGGTCTAAATAGTGTGTTTCCATTGGTTCCACTTCCTTACCATGACTTAGGAGGTCGAATCATATCATAGTAACTTCTCATCACATGTTTATCCCGATTGGCCGGATACTTGGGTAGATGTGGGAGGATGGTGTTATACCTTCTCCTAGGTCTAGGCCAGCCTACAACCAATAATTAGCCACAGAACCACGGTGGTTAGGCCTTCTCCTAACTTGGTTGCTTACCAAAACATAAAACAGGCCTACAGGTGCACTTAACCAACCTCAGCCTGACTCTTTCCTTCCAAACATCCCTTTAACATTACTTAGACAGACCTCCAAACTAGTCACAGAATTTAGCTTCCTTGGATAGTCAACTCAGCCTCCTTCTTTTGAACAAAACTCCATCTTGAATTCCTTTAAGCATAGAACATACCACTCTTAAACTCTTCCTCCTTTTTTGATTTTAGCTTTCCTTCTAGGGCAATCCTTGAACAAGTGAAGTCACATCTCAAATTGTTTCTTAGGATGACTCCAATGATTTCTCCTTTAACAAGGCTCTGATTCCATGTTGATTTTTTTTACAAGATGCATAGTAGAAACCAGCCTCCTGATTTGATAATTATTACCTAATTATCTTCAAACAATTTATCTAATGCCACTGATATCATTAAGCAATTATACAAAAAAAAAAAAAACCAAAACAAACAACAAAAAACAAAAACAAAAACAAAAACAAAAACAAAAACAAAAAAGCAAAAAACAAAAAACAAAAAACAAAAAACAAAAACAAAAAACAAAAAAACAAAACAAAACAAAAAACAAAAAACAAAAACAAAAAAAATCAATAGTAAATGCCACATAAATATCAAAGATCATAAAGAGAACCACACACCATAGAGACAAAAAAATTTCCTTCAGAAACCCAAACTTGGGAGAAAACCCATAAACTTTTCTTCAAGGAGAAATTATTCTTGAGAAAGGTTTACAATTATAAATTGTCTATAAATTTGTGCCAAAATCCAAGTGCAAACTCCAGTCAATTCATCCTCTATCTTCTCCCACGTGTGGTTGCTATATAAGAGATATTATAATGAATAATTCGAATTGATCAAGTGGAGTAGCACATCATGTATTTATATAGGTAATATGGGTGAATTTTGACCAAGGGACACACCCTTTCATGGTGGGACTAAATTAACCATTTTGAACCTACATGAAGCCCAGAAAATATTTTTTTATTTTAGTTTTGATAATTCTTCTAGGTATGCTTAGGAGGTGTCTTAACATGTGGAAATACCTCTTGATACTACACAAAAATCAACAAGCATGAGCACACAAAATTATATAAGACCGGCATAGACTTATGAAAAAAATGCAAGACAATGTTGTGCTCAAAGACATTGGTACCAGAATTCAAACTGAAAAGAAACAAAATGAGACTATATGCAGTAGTTTGATATCTCTACCCATGCCAAAATGTAGAGATGCAATGGTCAAAAGTGTGACATTAGGAAGGAATATCAACTAATGGAGAGTGGTGTAGCAACAACTAACTCATAAAGTGGTGCAACTGTAGGATGAAGTCGGGCAACTCACAAATGATTTCGCTGCAACTCACACCAAAACACACCAAGTTATTTTCAAGAATGAACCCTTATTCCAAACTACTATTATGCCAAGGGAGACTACAACAAATATTATTAGATTGGTAGAGGTATCAAAGACCATGCATACAACTGAACATGTGCTTGAATTTTTTTTGGAAAAAAGTTTAGAGGTCCTTCATTCAATTATGCATAACCACCCTAAAGTGTCTCGGGGCTGAGCCATGAATAGTGTTGGGGGACCATTGGGGTTAACGAGGAAAAGGGAGGTGTTGACAGTGCTGGAAACTACCAACATTCAGGGGGTCTCCCTAATATGAAGTCCCAATTAGACCTCACATTGTTTCAAGTAGGATCCCCATCTAGGAAATGTGTTTGGTTGCCATATTATTAATGATTTGCCTTGGCTGCAATAAACAACATAAGAGAGTGTGCATATACTTTCGAGATGAGCAAGTTAGCCTTGTGAAGTATTCAATTGAAAATTGCATAAAGGTTCTTTCACGTAAGTGAAGAGAAAGTGAGTGTTTAAGAGAAAAGAAATAGTACTATACTAATAAAAACACACACATATGTCTAAAAGAATTGCTAAGTATCTTGCAAAATAGTTCACAAAGAAACAATGATCGTGAAAACAAGAGATGCATAATTCAAAGATGCATACTAAAGCTAACAAAATAATTCATTTTCATTAGTATGTATAAACATAAACATACACTGCAAACAATGAAAGAATAATCTTACAACAGTAACGATATATGCACGAAAGTGCCTTGGCTTCAAGATTTTCCAATCATTAAGCAAAAGTCCCAAGATACACTATTACAATGATGCAAATCTAACTCCAATAGTGGAACGTTAAGCCACCACTTGATCCTCAAAAGGATGATCTTCTCTCCTATACCTAGCTTAAGAAACCAAGGTGAAAACCCCTTTTGCTTGAGCTATGAGAGTGTATTAATAAAAAATGAGGCGACTCTTCACCTCGCTTGTGACTCTTGAACTCCTTCATGACTCTTGAGCTTCCATGTGACTTTTCAAACTTCTCTATGACATTTGAGCTTCTATATGACTCTAGGACTCACTAGTGACCGTTCACAATCCATGTGTGACCCTTGTGATTCCACAAATTTTACATTTCTCATTTTTTTAAAATATAATATGGCATTCCACAAACTGTGGCAAAATACACTGATAACACGAGACTTTTGTGGTGACACTTCAAGAATCCATGACTTGGCGATGGTGACATAATACTTTAGTGTAGTGTATCAATGCCAATATATTCTCTTTCCTATTATGTCTTCACATCTTCATGGTAGGCCTTGCTTGTACTTCCTTCATCCTCCAAATGGCTAGCTATAGTATCAAAGTCTTTTGTGTCATCGTGGTCTTCATTCATTTGTCTTAGTCCAATGTCCCTTTATCTCTCTGTTTGATTACCTCCTTGTATTTTATATGCACAAGTGTCTTCTTACATGATCTCCTTAATGTCCTCCTTGAGAATCATCTTTATATGTTAAGATAATAACACCTGTAAATGGATTTCACTCATGACAAGACAATATCAGTCCTAAAATAACCTAGTCTACCTTATGTCTCATGCAACATGTTGACTGTGATGGGACAATGCACAAGATTAAGGAGATAGGCCTTCTTGGGTGCAATGTGCAAGAGCAAGAGGAAGGCAATGATTGACTATGAAATGTGACTAAGCATTGTGTAGTGGTGAAGGGAGAGGAAAGTTATGGATTGTGCAGTGGGCGAGTGTTGGGCATCGGATCCCCCGCAGCATGTTTTTGGGGCTCAAAACCCAAGTTTTGGTAAAGTATATTGTAAAGACTCCATGAAGTAAGGGTGCAGAACGTGAAACATATGATTGAGTCATAGGGTAGTCTGCCCTAAGTTATGTAAAATAGTATGATGGAATGTCGGCCTACCAATGGTCCGCAGACCATGGGAGTGTATAAATAGAGCGAGGCTCTAAGTGTAAAGAGAGGGAATTAGAGAGAAGAAAAGGAATAGTTTGATTTGAGAGTAGGATTCGAAGTGTATTGGATCGTAGTAGTAGGAAGAGGCTCTGCAACTAAGTGCGCAAAGGCCTAGTAGAGTCCACAGCTGAGTGCGCGGACCCCTACAGCTGAGTGCACAGGGTGGAGTTGAGATTGTAATTGAAGGAAGAATTAATAAAGATAAGGTTGATTCTAAATATTGTGTATCTGGGTTTCCTCTTACTTTTATGCATTTATATTGTTTGATGACTGCGCGCACTTATATGAATGGTGAATGATAAATAAGAAGACTAGGCTCACCCAGATAAGTTAAGTACTATAATAATAATGCAGTAAGTATAAGGAATCAGGGTAATACTTTCTTCGCGTTGTAAACAAAGCTGTGCGAAGGAAGATTCATGGTTGCAAGGGATAGATAGCTGCACGAAGTAGCGTGTACGAAGGGTCGAACCATGGACCTCCCAAAAATCATCAAGACATCACTAGGGTGTGGAAACTTGGTTCCAGCACCCTCCCATACTACCTTGGGTGAGACCTCAGCCCGCGCACAGCGGACTATTGCTGAAAGGGCCAATAGTTTCGGGATTTGTTTGGCTAAATCACCTCCAAACCTAGGTCAAGCCCATAAGAGCCAACAAATGGTTCCATTGCCGAGACCAGGATCTACATAAAGGATGTTTGATGTCGTGCCACTAGAATCCTACAAAGAAAGAAATTGAAGAGTAATTGGACAAGAAGATTCACGAGTTCGCGGCGCAGGAAAATAGAAATCTGCGAGTATCTAAGGAACAGTGGTTGGATCGCTACTTGTACATTGAAATCCACAAAATTTTATTTGCATCTTTTCTGTCTAAGCTGTATGAGTGGATCGCAAAGCTAGCAGATAGCCAGGGAAGGAGTAGGCTCGACAAACCAATAGTGTGGACTCCAGAACTAGTGTGCAGACTAGAAGCCTCAGAAGATAAGATAGCGCAAGCTGTGGACCACTGGCTCGATCAAATAATAGTAGGATTTATTATTGAGTTCGCAGTAGACATGACCATCAGCTACAGCGAGGTAGAGCGACGTTTTTTCAAGGGACTGCGAGGTAAGTATATTAAATCTTTGAACACTTGGATTAAGATGTTGTTGTGTGAAAAGTGGGTTATGCGAATAAATTAATGTTTGGGACTACGCGAAGTGGAAATATCTACAGAAGCGAAAGTAGTGAGGATTTGGAAAACAATCCCTTAATTTCACCCTCGTGAGAAAGCGAGGAGGATCTCGCGAAAGTTTCTCCAAGAAGTGCGGTCAGTTTGATAAGACAAAGAATTCCACATTTACCACCCCCACCCACACCGCCACCCATTTCACTCTCCTAACCTCCATCTCCACCCACTCCACCTCCACCACCACCACAGCTCAGTATGGCAATTGTGATCAAACTACCGTTGTTCAGAGGAGTAGGAAATGAAGATTCGGACCAATTCTGGTTCGTGGTAAGAGTAGTATGGGAAGCACAAGGCATCGTGGATGATAATATTAAAAAGGTTACACTGTTGAGCACGCTGTAGGATCAGGCATTAACCTAGTATATCAAACATTCTAATGACCACCCGAACACAGGAATTGTAAAGATCCAAATCACGTTGAACAGGGAATTTAGCAGGCCAAAATCAAAGACACAATCAATCATCGAGTTTAAGGAGATCACGATGCTCACGGGTAAGACCCCCTGGGATATGGATCAAAGGTTGAAGAGTACAATTCATGAAGCTAATATAACATTGACGGATGGACAGCATCGCGCATGGTTTGTAGCATCTCTTACACCGCACTTGAGGACGGTGCTATCACAACAGAAACTTTCCACCCAGGCCAAAGCATTGGAAATGGAAATGAGTTTACAAGAGACCCCTATACAAGACCCTGGGTTGGGAGTCCAAAAAATCCACATGTAGCTACAGAATTTGTGTCTGGAAATGTAGAGTTTGAAACAGGATAGGGAAACTCGGTCAGAGGTGTGCGAGGAAGTATGGTGCATAAAATGCAAAGGCCAGGGCCACAACAAAGATTATTGTCCAGTGTTCACGAACTACTTGGTAGGAGGAGGGCCAATGCCATTGAGATCAGAGGCACAAGAAGGGTCGAGCACGACACCTACTTATGGTGTGCAAGCTGTCAAATAGGAGGGAAACACACTACAAATAATTGTCATTTATTGCAGAAGTATACGCAGACATCCCAGCAATTGTTTTGTAATTTCTGCAGGTTGGTAGGCCACGATGAACGCACTTGCCGTAGTTATGAACTAATGATGGATCGGACCCCTGCCTATAGGATGCATACCAAAACATGAGCCCTCAACCCAAATGTGAGGATAGCATGCGCTAGATTTTAGTGGTGCGGTCAAGGAAGAGAAGGAATGGGACAAGGAAGGGGTCACGGACAACTAATTTGTTACAATTGTAGAGGGTCAGGGCACTATGCCCGGAATTGTACCAGCCCAACAAGGATATCATGTTTTTATTGTGCTCAGTTTGATCATGAGGCAAAAGACTGTCCTTCATTGATCACAAGAATGCGTGAAAAAGGGGTATTCCAGCCCCCTCCAACTCAAAATATATAAATGATGAGGTCTGAGCCACGCAAAGAAGACCTGAATGTAAACATGATGCTCAGAAGCGGTATGACCATGGGAGATGATAAGGGGAAGCAGTCAGAAGAAAGTACATGGGTTTGCAAGGCTCCTACAAAGGAACCCAAGTTTGACTTAGAACAGGCGAAGGAGACATTCATGGAAGCTAAGAAGAGCTTCACGGAGACCTCCACTTCAGGTAGTAAGGATCAACTAGAACCAGAAATGGATCCTTCAATGCTCACTACCTTTCTGAAGACATGCATGAAACTTCTACGCGACAACAAAGCAATTAAGGGACTACAACAACTGATCACTAGGTGCACGGGGTCAAGAGAACCGCAGGTGGTCCGAAAACTGGGAAGCATGCATTGCGCACTGAAAGGGAAATGAGGTTGACTACGCAGATTGATGAGTATGAAATGGATTAGGTAATCCTAGATCTGGGTTCGGACACGAATGTATTACCAAAGAAAACATGGGAACGCAAGGGCAAACCCATGTTACAATGGTCCCCTATTCAATTACGAATGGCAAACCAACAGAAGATTTTGCCCATGGGGAGATTGCAAGGGGTAGCAGTAGATATTGAGGGTGCGAGCACGCAGGAAGATTTTGAAGTAATAGAGATTGTCGATGATATTAACCCCTATCTTGCATTGCTAGGAATAGACTTGGCCACCGATATGAATGGAGTGATAAATCTGAAGAAGCACAAAATGATCTTCGAGAAAAAGTCACTATACATAGTAGTACCACTGGTATTGGATCCAGCCGAAGGAGCATGCTACACTGAACCAGTGTGCGATGATGAAAGTGATGATGATCTTGATTGTATTTACAAGATAACTGTGCGAGACCAAGATTGGGTGAATCCGACTAAAGATGGGAGAATCTCGTGGGAGTGTGAAAGCTTCTACACTTTAGATTCAGACGAAGAAGTAGAGAGATGGTAGAATCGGCTGCACGAAGTAACCACGCTTAATTGCAACATGATGGTTAGATCACTACATTGCATGACAACAGAGGCAAGGGAGCTGCCAACATATGATGGATTAATAGCGGTGGATGAATTTCTAAGCAAATTTGAAAGCGCAGTACCAGAACAGCAGTGGTTCGATGCACTGAAGTGGGCACTACGCGCAACAACCGCAAGATGGTGGGGTACACATCAAGGAAATTTTGAGGACTAGTGCAGATGCAGAAGGATGATGCGCCCACATTTTGGGAAACCCCAGCTTTGGATGAAAGTCGGTCAGCAAGGGCGGAACAACTTGCATGCCCACCTTTCTCGATGGGTATAGACATATTATGTACAGCCCGCACAAGCGCACCCTAACCCTAGAATAGAAATTCAGAGAAAATCATAGCGACAGGAAAGGTGACGTGCACTATAAATTTTCCACAGGGAAGCATTCAATAGGGTGTGCGGAGTCCTAAATAAGGTTCACTGGGTGAGATGAACTGATTGGGACCTGCGCGTGCCAGTGGTGTGATGGGCCTATAGGACCATGTGCAAAAACCTGAGCATGAGATGATTCCAAAGATGCAAAACCGAGTTGCAACCGTAATTTCAAAAGAAAGAAATCCACACGTAATAGTTCCCATAGTTGGGACAGTATGCAAAGACCAAGATGAAGGAACCACACGGTTATGCGAGGATTAACATGTAAGGATTTAGGAATCCATTCGGCGAGGGAACCTTAGACTTCGTGAACTCGAAGAAGATCGGGTACAATTAAGGAAGAAAATCATGTTGATGGACACTGAGATCAAAAAACTGGAAAACAAGATCACGCAAGCATGTCTTGTTGATAAACCGAGGATGACAAGGCAAGATACGAACAACCATACCACTACATTAGAAGATTGTCGCCGAGAATTTATGACTCTACTACCATGGCTGCGACCGCACCTTACCAACCGTAGTAACCAGGGGAGCACACCACATAAGGTAGAACGCACGGCACTGACTGTCGCGAGGGTAATTGAGGAGTGCCCAAGGACTAGAATGGAAGGTGAATTGAAGTCTCACATAGATGGTGCGACCACCTGACTAGTCGTAGGGAGCACAGCCTCAGCACTCCAGGAAATTGAAAGAGAGCACGGGACTATAAAAGAGTTTGTGTGTGAGTTGCGTGATAAGGGGGTTGTGCACAGGATTAGCATGTCACAAGGGTCGCGCCCGTGCATAGGAGGCTGCGCTGCTATATGGGTAGGATGGGAAGTGACCGTTGGTGTCACTATTCATGACGAGATGTCCAATTTAAGGCAAAAGGGAGTGGGCGGTGGGAAATTAAGACATGAATTAAGAGCTAGATTTGGGATGATCTGCTGCTAAGAATGCATTAATGACTTAGAAGTGGGGGGAACAGTCGAATTCGAATTCAAAAGATGTTATAAAACTCCAAGGACTAGCCACGAGACAACACTTTGTTGTTTGAGATTTGAGCAGTTACAAAGTATTGAGCGCCGAGCAATCTTACCATATTTGAGTATGCAACAGAGCATATCCCATGCAAACATGATGAATGTTACCAAGCTAGGTTGAGATTTGCTGAAGATATTGCTGGCGAGGCTACACCACCCCATATGGTCCATGAGGAGACCGAAGATGTGGTGGTTGCACCAAAAGTTCCAAAATCACCATAGACGTTGCAGCCGAAGAAAGATAAACAAACTATGGGACCAGTTCGCGTGTCCCCAAGAAACCCATGGGTCAGCAAGATATCAATGGAAGAAAAAGGCAAGGCCATCACCATTGAATCGAACAAAGAGGAGGAGGACTTACATGCTCTAATTGATCAAATAGAAGAGAAAGAATACATGGAGGAGGACGTCCCACCAATGCCTTCCGCAGCGAAGTTACCCACATACGCCCCTCCGTGGAAAGGGAAGGCTAGGGTGCCCAAAGACCTAGAGGCCACGAAGAGTGCACTCCAGACCCTGCTCCTCCCCGATGGAATTACTTTTGAAGGTCCACTCCTAGGCCGGGTTCCTACCCTGAAATTCGAAGATTGTGACCTCACGGATAGCGAGAAGTTCCCGCACCTAGCGACGGAGAGCTTGATGAAACAAAATTTAGAGGGGCTAGTAATCATGCTGGAGCCATGAAAATGGCTACGCGGTGTGGAGAAGGTCGAGTTACTTCATCTACAATGGATACCCCACTTTCACCGTGTGCCCATCATCATTTTCGTCATCAGGCAGTTGTTGTGCCTGGTGCATGATGGGTATCTATGGCTGGAGGAGCCTATTCCCATCACGGTCGCCCTCATTCACCAGATTTCTCGACTTCCCTGTAAGAGAAAGGACCCCACAATGATGGCGGGAAAAAGCAGCAATTTGGCTCTCACAAAAGCCATGAAATCTAAATAAAAGCTGGAAAAGAAGAAGTGAGGCTATGCAATCACGAGTATCAACGAAAAAGGGGTGCATGTATCCACCCAGCTCATGGTCAGCAAATTAATGTGGAAGTGTCGCGCCAATGAAGTACCAGCACCTATGGTTGCGTTGGTCGAACAGTGCGCGGAGGGGGTCCAGTTCAACTGGGTTGAGTTCCTCTGTGAGGAGTTTTTGACAAACTGTAAGGAGGCCCAAGAGCAGGGTAAGACCTTCCACTATGCATGTTTTCTCTTATCCATCTTGTTTGTAGCAGGCGAACTACCGAAAGATAGCCAGTTCCCGAATATTGACCAAGACCTACCTGAGGCCACGAAGTATGCTTCGCTCTAGGCCACTAAGGACACAAAGCGGATTCGCGAAACCAAGGTTTTTTAGGTGTTGATGGAAGCAAGCATCCGAATGTGGATCAATAGAAGACCACAGTTGTCTCTCATAGTGTACACCACTCTATAGAGCTTTGTAGGGTTTAAAGCGGACATGCACAACATTTATGTCCGGGCGCAGAAAGATCCGGCAAAGGAATGGACGAAGCTCCCGTTCATTGCCACTGACGATGTCATCTCCACGGTGTTGGAAACATGGCCTCTGGAGTGGCTCACTCCAGACTTGGCAAGAATGGAAAGGGCTGCAGCTCAATAAAGGAAGAAGGATGCCAAGCTACGCTTCGTGCAGTTGACCGAAAAGAGGTGCCAGGAAAAAGCAACAGCAGAGGCGACCACATAGTAGAAGATGACTGATGCAATAGCAGTAGCGCAAATAGCAGAAATAACAACAGCGCCAACAGAAGAGGCCGAGGAGGGACATGAGATGTCCACAGGGAAAGGGGCTGAGGACATAGACATGGCCGAAGAGCATGCAGACCCAAAAACCACCTTGCAACAGTTGAAATGGTCGTGTGTCCCTGAGAGACCGGTCCCCAGAAAGAAGGTTAAGGCATCGAAGACGTCCATCAACCCAATCACGCTTACAGAAGGTGATATTTTTGAAATCAGCGAAATGGTTCGCGATGTCATTAAGGACGTGCTCCAAGAGGTGATGATGGAGCAGAACATTGTGTTGGGGGCACTAAGAGCGTAGTTACAGGAACTACATGTGCAACCCCCACAAACAGGAACGATGGCCCCATATGTTGCAGCAGGTACATCAGAGGCAGAACAGATGCTACACGCCCGAATGACCAACACTTTCGTGTTCCCCGAGGGCGTGTTAGCAGCAGCGAACAAAGTTGACCGAGTTGCGGTGGGAAGGATTAAGGGACTAGGCTTAAACTTGGTTGCCCTTTTGCAAGAAACCCTGTACTAGTTACAGGATGGATCACAGCCGAGCTCCGCACCAGAGAAGGTCGCACGCTACAGGTATTTAGCAAACAAAATATCAATATGGAACAGCTCATCCAACATCGTGGACCCAAGTTGGTTGTGCAGACCCAAGGACTGGAGCAAGTAGTAGACAATGCTTGTAGAAACATCCCGAAATTGGTCGTCTCGGTAGATCTACCAGTAGTGGAGCGAATCCACCAATTTGCGACCAGAGTCCGTGAGGCCAAGGCCAAAACGACGAAGGTTCAGTTGGAGCTGAATCGACAGATCGCCGAGCTGCGGTTGAAGGCACAGCCATCCACACCCCCAGAAGTCAGAGAGTAGCACGCTCGCTCTATCCAAATGGGGCTAGAAGAAATAGGATGGGTGATACAAGACTATATCGGTATGTTGGATCAAGCACTTTCCACTCTTACATCATTGCAAGAGCATCCCAACATACAGTGCCTGGAAATAGAGGCGCATGAGTTGTAGGAGCAGTATGACAGTGTTCAAGGGACTGCATAGATAGTCGTCTCCACTCAACAGCTTGCAAAATACAACACACAAGGACACTAAAGGAGCAGGTGGATGTTGCACGACAAAAGGAAGTAGTACTTAAAGCGCACGTCCAGCCATGTATTGACGAAGCTTTCACGATCACGATGAATATTGAAGGAAAGCTCACATAGATGTAAGGAATGTATGCGCTTAGGCATGTATGTGATCCTGTTAAGGAAGCTTCGAAGAAACGTGTGTAGCAGATATAGCAAATAGCAAAACAGTGTGTCGCGGACCTTCGAGCAACATAGGACCTTCTAGATGGACTTTGCGCCAAGATCACCGCACCGACTGAGTGACTCGAGGATGAGTCACGATGTTTGTGTTGGGGGCTTGTTGGGCATCGGATCCCCCGCAGCATGTTTTTGGGGCTCAAAGCCCAAGTTTTGGTCAAGTATATTGTAAAGACTCCGCGAAGTAAGGGCGCAGAGTGTGAAACATATGATTGAGTCATATGGTAGTCTGCCCTAAGTTATGTAAAATAGTATGATGGAATGTCAGCCTACCCATGGTTCGCAGACCATGGGAGTGTATAAATAGAGCGAGGCTCTAAGTGTAAAGAGAGGGAATTAAAGAGAAGAAAAGGAATGGTTCGAGCTTAGAGTAGGATTCAAAGTGTATTGGGTCATAGTAGTAGGAAGAGGCTCTGTAGCTGAGTGCGCAGAGGCCTAGTAGATTCTGCAGTTGAGTGTGTGGATCCCTATAGTTGAGTGCACAGGGTAGAGTTGATATTGTAATTGAAGGAAGAATTAATAAAGATAGGATTGATTCTAAATATTGTGTATCTGGGTTTCCTCTTACTTTTATGCATTTATACTGTATGATGATTGCACGCACTTATATGAATGGTGAATGATAAATAAGAAGACTGGGCTCACCCAGATAAGTTAAGTACTATAATAATAATGACGCAGTAAGTATAAGGAATCTAGGTAATACTTTCTTCGTGTTGCAAATAGATTTGTGCGAAGGCAGCCTCACAATTGCAAGGGATAGATAACTGCGCGAAGCAGCGTGTGTAAAGGGTCAAATTGCAGACCTCCCAAAAATCATCAAGACATCCCTAGAGTGCGAAAACCTGGTTCCATCACCCTCCCATACTACCTCCGGTGAGACCTCAGTCTGCGCACCGTGGACTATTTCCGAAAGGGCCGGTAGTTTCGGGATTTGTTTGGCTAAATCACCTCTGAACCTGGGTCAGGCCCATACAAGCCAACAACGAGTCCAAGAGGCAGGGAAGCATGACAAGGCACTGTGAGTGTATAGTGTGTAGTCGCTAAGGTAGAGGCTCAAGGAACTGTGCAGTTGAGCATTACAAGAGTCCATAAGAGGCTCCACTATCCTCTATGATTGTGCAATGTGCGGGGCAAGGAAATCCTGACCAAAATTATACATTTGGCAAGTACAAACACAAAGTGACACTTATCTCCAAGTGCAACACTTAATATATACCTTTATGTCACAAGTGTCGACTACAAAGAGAAAGTGCGCAATACCTTGGGAAGGTGTCCAGTGCATATCCCTATGATAGATAGGAACCACTAATGCAAGAGAATGCATCAGCGCTACCTCTTAAATATGTGTCAAAACTACCTTTCATAAAGAATTGCACTCCCATTAACAAAAGATGAAACTTTGGATTTCGTTAGAAAGGGGCTTGAAAACTTGGAGAACAAGTATTAAATCATTCTAACAACACAAAATGATAGTTCACATGATCAATGGGAGACTCCAAAATTTTAATGTGGGCCAAAATTTGGAGGATATTGTTGCAGTGGAAACACTTGGCAATTCACTAGAAGAATCCCATCTTCTTTGTTCAGGTCTAGCTTTACGCGCAAACTCTATTTTTTCAGGAAGTATTGATTCACCATGTGGATAACCTCAGCTTCCCCACTTATCCTGATTATAGTTGTACTCTCCCATTCCCTTTCTCAGCTCAAACACATTTACAATCCTAATCATATATCAATTGTTTCAATTTGGGAATGATAATATATATTCACAAGCTTAGAATGATCAGAGTTCTAGTTCCATATTTGGTGTTGCTCCACTGTTAGAAGGCAATTTTAGTACCCTAGTAGAGTCACTTGCAAGAACATAAGCATTTATTCACTACAATCGAGCCTAATCAGTACCCCGACGAAGTTGCTTGCTTCACCTCTTTGCACATGAAGCCTTTTTCTTTTTTCACCCCTTATTTTATTTTCAATGTGCTCATTGGCATTTTATCACCAGGGTGGAAGAGGGATCCCGACTTATTTAATAGAAAGATAAGTTATTTCTTTTGCAATTAATTTTATATACCTTTAATATTGATATGCTCGCTTTTAGCTTTCTCCTTTCCCTTCTCTACTTGATTGGACCAGCAGGTGGAAACACCATTTAATTACAATATCGAGTCAAAGAATGAAGATCCTAAAATAGATACCGATATTATGGTTTTGCTTAAATTCTTCGGTTTGAATGAATCTTATTTTCCATTCAGACATCATTGACCTTAAATATATCAAACCAAAGCAAAGAGGAGGGACCGATAGTTAGCCAAGTGTTGTTGAATTTCACAATGCCCTTTAAAAATTTGGCCACATTTGTAAGAACCAAACAAAACACTTCCACACAAGGTCTTATTTACGTACATTTACCACAATAAATAAATTAGGAAAATACAAGGCGCGACATGAAAAAAACAAGAACGAAGACAGACAAGGAAAGAAATGTGTACATATCTAGAAACAAAGCCCTAGGTTGCTAGTGAAAGTAATGTTTGAGTTCTTGGCCATTAATAGGAAGGGAGTGAATATATCCATCTAAGACTGGAAGATGATAAGTATGGTGGCCAAGATTATCATGAATGATAAAGGGTTTGATCCACAGGGATTAAAATTTGGTGGGTAATGCAATTCTGATCCTTACAATCTAACGCTCAAAAACGATGTCAACCACTCCTTTCCCTAGTTGTCCTTATGAGTAAGAATGACTGCAATAGATATATAAAAAGAAAAAGTATACAAAAATAATTTTTTATTAAAGTTCAAATTATATAATGCTAGGGAATTAGCAATTGTTTGTTTTATATGGGAAAATGAATCTTTCTCCCTGTGGTCCCTTTTTTAAATCGCACCCTTCTTGATCATCTCTTGCAAATGTTTAACAATTTGTGCATAATCAGAGATAAACTTCTAGAGAAAGTTAATTTTCCCCGAAAGGGAATCTGAGCAACAATCTTGACCTGCTCTAGGTCCACTTTGATCTCGCTCTTAGCTATAATGTGTCCTAAGAGGTTTCCCTTGGACGCTCTGAAGATGGTCTTCTTTGGATTTAAAGATATGTCATATTTTCGACACCACTCAAAAAGTTGTCTTAGATTATGAAAATGGTCAGATCTTTTCTTTGAAAGCATTGTAACATCATGTTGGCTTGTTGGGGCCTGACCCAGGTTCAAAGTTAGTTATCCAAACAAATCCCGGTACTACTGGCCCTTTCAGAAATAGTCCACGGAGAGCGGAGTGAGGTCTCACCCGAAGTAGTATGGGAGGGTGTTAAAACCAAGTTTCCGCACCCTTGAGATGTCTGATTAGTTCGACTGGTCTGCGATTTCTCCCTGTGTGTAGGGTGCTTCGCACACTTTCCCAATCCTTGCGGCCTGATATACTACCTTCACACAGTCCTACCCAAGGGCTGAGCATCATGCTCTGTGTTATTACCCAAGACTTTTCTTATATTCCAATGTTAGTTAATTATCTTTGTCGACTTGAGTGCTTTAGGTTATACTGAATAACATAAAACATTCATATAGGTGCACGTAGTAAATAAACAATTTATTTGCAAATTATATCAATCATGCATTAACCCAAGAACAGATACATAGGACTATAACCAAACTTTTCTTTATTGATTCTTTCCACGGTTACACACTCGACTCGCCTTGCGCACTCAGCTGCAGGGGTCCGTGCACTCAACTGCAGGGGTTTGCACACTCAGCTGTGGACTACTAGGCCTCTGCGCACTAACGGCAGAGCCTTATCCTACTCTACGACCCAAAGACACACTTCATTGTGACTCAATCACTCAAACTTCTCATCCTCATCTTCTATTATCTATATCCCCTTTTACACTTAGAGCCTCGCTCTATTTATACAATCCCATGGTCCATGGACCATGGGTAGGTCTATCCAATGGACATTACATTACAAAACTAGGGCGGACAACGCTATCAAAACTTTCGCGCCCCTGTGCTCGTAATTCACTAAGCTTTATAACAAGATTTGGTCAATACTTGGGCTTTGAGCCCCAAAACATGCCTTGAGGGGATTCCATGCCCAACAGGCCCCCAACACAAACATTGTGACTCACCCTCAAGTCACTTTGTCGGCGCGCGGAGTCCCTCCAACTATTCTTGAACTGCGTGGAGGTCAGCAGCGCACTGAGCTGCTACTTGTTGGATCTGCTGCATACGTTGTTCTGAGACCTCTGTGTCGGGAGTGCTTCTCTGCATCAATGTGTGCATCCCCTGCATGTGCACGAGCTTGCTTTCAATTTTTGTTGTGATGGTGAAGGCCTCGTTGATCCAAGGTTAAACGCATGCCTTCAGAACTACTTCCTTATGTCGTGCCACATCCACCTGCTCCTTCAGTGCTTTAGCCTACTACATCTGGGCAAGCCTCTAAGTGAGGACCACCGTCTATGTAGTTCCTTGGACACTGTCATACTACTGTTGGAGTTCTCGCGCCTCTGTCTCTAAGCGTTGGATGTTGGGGTCCTCCTATAGATTTGAGAGGACCTCAAGTGATTCTTCCAACATATTGGTGCAGTCTCTCACTGCACCTCCAATTTCCTCCAATCCCATTGTGATAGTGCTAAAACGCTATTCTCTGACTTCCAAGGGAGTGGATTGCTGCGCCTTTAACTGCAACTTGGCGATCTAAAGGTTCAACTCTAGCTGAACCTTTGTGATTTCTTCCCTCGCCTTGCAAACCCCTGCTGCTAACTTGTGGATCCGCGCCTCTACTGGTATGTCTGTTGGGATGGCTAGCTCCGAGACGCTTTGGCAAGCGTCGTCTATCACCTATACCAATTGTTGATTCTCTGGCAAGCTTAGTTGTTCCATATTTATTTTCTTCTCACTAAGGACTTGGAGTGTGCGGCTCTCCCTAGCTCGCAGCTCTACAATTATCCCATCCTGCAACACATATAAGGTCTCGCACGGGAGTGCAGCTAGATTAATACCGAGACCTTTAAACACGCTAACCGAAGGCTTGTCGACCTCATTTGATGTCACTAGTGCCCCTTCCAGTAGCACTATGGTGTTTGTTATCCGCGCATGCAACATCTACTCTGTTGCCATGGATTCGACTGTGAGGTTGGTCGAAAGGGTACCAACCTGAGGGGGGCGTGCCTATAATTCCTACAATTGTGCTCTGAGGGCCTCCAACACAATCTGGTTCTCCTGTATGAAATCTTGGAGAGCCTCAGAGGTGACATCGCGCACAGTCTTGCCAATGTCATGTAGATCACCTTGGTCAGGGTGACTGGTTCAATGGACAACTTTGATGCCTTGACCTTCTTACGTGACGCTACCCACTCTATTAGGTGTTGGCGCTTTAGCTGTGTCGACACAGTTCGTGGGTCTGCACCTCCTTCTTCTGTCTCTTCTCCCTCTATTTCCTGCCCCTATGTCATGTGGCCCTCGCCCGCCTTCGCAGCTGCCTCCTGTGCTACCGCTGCTATGGTGGCCTTTTTCCACTCAGTGGCTTTCTGTGCCGCATCCCCCGCCGCTTGCACTTCTGCAGCCACTACTTCCCTCCTTCACTTTTCAGCCAACCATGCAATGTGCAACTTGACCTCATCTTTCTTTCTTTACGCCACCGACTTCTCAATCTTTGCAATGTCTGGGGCGTGCCACTCCACGGCCATGCCTCCAGTACATTAAAAATTATGTCATCTATAGCTACGGATGGTAGCTTTATCCATTGTTTAGTTGGGTCCTTGCGCGCCCTGCTATAAATGTTATGCATGTTCACTTTAAATTCTGCAAAACTCTGCAGACTGTTGTAAACAGTGGGTGAAACCATGGCTTACGGTTGATCCCCATTTGGAGGTTCATCTCCATGAATACCCAGAAGATTTTGATGTCACATATCCTCTTAGCATCCTTCATAGCCCAAAGCGAAATTTACTTCGTGGCCTCCGGTAAGTCCCTGTCAATTATAGGGAATTGGCTATCCTCTGGCAATTCCCCAACCACGAGCACTATGGATAGCAATAGCCATGCATAGTGGAACATTTTGCCTTGTTCCTGGGCTTCGTGACAATTTTCTAAAAACTCCTTGCAGAGGAACTTGCACCAGTTAAACTAGGCCCCCCCCCACACACTCCTCAATAGTGCTACCACCAGCACGGGTACTTCATCCGCGCAGCACTTGTGCATGACCTTTCCTGCAGGATTTGGGTCGCCATGCGCACTGCTTTCTCCTTGATGTTGGATATGGTGTATCCCCTCTTCTTCTTTTCCAGCTTGTACTTTTTCTTCATGGCCTCTGTGATGGCCAAGTCACTGCCCTTCCCTTCCGATATGTCCGCAGGGTCCTCTCCTTTGCATGGAAGCCGGGAGACGTGGTGAATCAGGTTTGCCGTGATGGGGATGGGCTCCTCCAGCCACAAACACCCATCATGCACCAGGCAGACCAGCTGCTTGATGACGAAAATGGTTAGTGGTGTGCAGTGGAAGTGCAGAACCCAAAGCAAATTTAGTAGTCTAACCTTCTCCACTCCATGCAACCACTTCCATAGCTCTAGCTATGTAACCCCTACCGCAGTGTTCTGCTTGGGCTTCATGAGGTTCCTTGTCTCAAGGTGAGGGAACTTCTCATGGTCAGCGAGGTCCCAATATTCAAATTTTAGGCTCGGCATGCATCCCAGGTGTGTGCCCTCAAACATAATGTTATCTGGGAGGAGCGGGGTCTGGACCAAGCTCTTGGTCTCGTCCAGGTCCTTGGGCACTTTTGCCTTCCCTTTTCGCGAGCGGACATAGGCAGGAAATTTTGTCGCGGGGTGCGTAGGCTGAGTATCCTCCTCCATGCCTTCATCCTCCTCCCCTGCGATGATAAGATCCTCCAGATCTTCTCCTTCTTTGTCAGTCTCTATAGTGACAGCTTTCCCTTTCTCCCCCATTGACAGCTTGGTGCGCAACAGGTTCTGCGGGGACACACGTATGGGGACCATGGCTTGTTTTTCCTTCTTGGGTCTTAGTGTGCATGATGATTTCGAGATTTCTGCCACAATCCCAGTGCCTTCTGGAACATCCCCCACAGTCAATGTAATGTCCCTTAATAATAAATAATAAATAATATAATATAATATTAAAATACAAGAAAATAAATAATAAACAATA
>APFE030993460.1:67686-78350 GCA_000404065.3 Pinus taeda
AAATAATAAATAACAATACTAAAGCTCTAAATATATATAAATAAAAATAAACAGAAAAATAGTAAAAATTAGTAAAGCTATCAAAAACGTAAAAACAAAAGAAATAAAACAAGAAAGCAATAAAAATCAGTAAAGCTATCAAAAAGTAAAAACAAACGACATAAAACAAGAAAGCAGTAAAGTTGCATGTTGACACATGGAGTGTATGCATGTGGTTCCCCTTCCAATGTTTGCTCTATTTAATAGATGGTGAGGAAGATGAGAGGCATTCCATCATTCCATGATTCCATCATCCATTCTCTTGGGAGAATAGTGTTGTGAGACAAAGGATTCCCTAGCAGTAGTGTGTTGATTAAGGGCTCGGGGGTGGCCAGTTGTAGCAATATTTTGTGCAATTGAGCCTACGGTTGGGTGGAGAGTCATCCCCAAGACTTTGTTGCAGTTAGTAGAATTCAACTAGCATTCAACCCCGAAATCACAAGTGAGAAACATCGTCGCCACAAGTAAGTTGTCTCTACTCATATTTTTGAAATTTGATGTTAATTAGTTGATAAATTGCGTGTTGATTATAAATCGCATGATTAATCTAATTAATTACGTCTTTTTATTTCGGGGTTGTTACAGTCAGGGCCTGCATGGCCTCCTCAGTAGTCATTTCTATTATGTCCATAACATCTTGAGCAGTTGCCATCGTACTCATCTAGACATATAGCACTCACGAACTCAAGGGCTCAATCAACACTCAGTGCACAACACTCAGGGCTTTGCTCAATCGCTCAATTCGAAAATGACCAAGTGTTGTTTGCTAGGCAGCCCTTTGTATTTTATAGTGCTTTTTGAATTCAAATTCGACCATTCCCCCCAATTATGGTTCATTAATGCTTCCTTTGCGGCATATTTTCCCAAATCTTTCCCATAAATTGCGTCTTAAATGCCTTCCGCCCACTCCATTTGGCCTCAAGTCGAGCATCCCATTATAAATAGTGACTTCAATAGTCATGTTCTGGCCAACCCATGTGGCAACACAGCCCCCCGTGCGCGGTCATGGACCTTGTGACTTTTTGCTTCTTCGCGCAGCTCCAACCTCATGTAGCTTTCAGGCATAGTAGTTTCTAGTCTCGCGCTTCCCTTCAATTGCTTGGAGCTCTAAGACTGTACTTCCTTCAGCTAGTCAGGTGGTCGCACCACCCATGTAAAGTTCCATCCTGTCCTCCATCATGGTTCCTAGAGAATCCCCACCTTTTATTGTTACGGTTGGCATCGCACACTTCACCATTTTCAACACGCTACCCTGGTCACTATGCTTAGCAATATGTTGTCCAAGCCAAGGCATCAGACTAATCAATTCATGGTGATAGTGCTCAAACTTGTCAACATGATCATACACACTCTGCCTTACCATCCTAGTCTTTTTGCCGAGAAAATATTCCTTTATCTTGTCCTCAAACTTCATGTCTTCCGCGTCCACCAGAGCACTTTTCTTCCTTAACCATACCCTTTCTTCTTCAAGTTCTTGGAATCTAAGGTTTTCCTATTGGATTTTTGCTTCCAAGGTTCCGCGGACATCGTCCCTACCAATGCTAGATTAGGGTTTCCAAGTACTAGAGGGCTTACAACATTCATCTCATATTCCAAACTTAGAGGTGCCTACACAGTCAGGTTCTTGCACGTGGTCCTATATGCCCATAGAACTGTTGGTACGCGCAAGTCCCAGTCAGTCTGTTTCGCATTGTGGACCCTATTCAGCACTTCGCACACTTTGCCAAAGGCTTCCGCGTGGATAACATTCTACACGCTTGGTCTTTCCATACTTCGTGGTCCCAACTGTTCGCGCCATTACCTTACCCACTCCTGCTTACTAATCGTGTTTCCTACCGCGAGGGCAGTGTGCCTTCGTGCAGGTTGCGTATCATATGCCTGTATCCATTTAGAAAGGTGGGCGCATGGGTTGTTTCATCTGTCATACTTGGATTTTATCTGCATCTAAGGCTTCCAAAATCGTAGACGCATCATCCTTCTGCATTCGCGCCAGTTCTCAAAACCTCTTTGGTGCGTACCCCACCATCTTGCGGGCGTAACACACAGTACCCATGTCATAGTGTCAAGACGCTGATGTTCCGGTACTTCTTGTTCAAATTTGTTCAAGAAATCATCCACCTCGCTTAACCTGTCAGACGTAGGCAGGTCTCTTACCTCTGTTGTTACGCAGCGTAGTGACTTTATCATCATGTTACAGTTGAGCGTGGTTACCTCGTGTAACCGATCTTTCCATCGTTGTATCTCCTCGTCATAATCTGATGTGCAGGATCTTTCGCGCTCCCATGTGATTTGCCCATCTGTAGTTGGATTTACCCAGTCTTTCTCCCGTGCGGTTATCTTGTAGATGCAGTCCAGATCATCGTCACTATCGTTGTCGCGCACTGGTTCTGTGTAGTGCAATCCTTCCGTGGGGTCTAAAGGTATCACTACACGCAGTGACTTTTTCTCAAAAATCATCTTGCGCTTCTTTAGATTTATCACTCCATTAATGTCAGTGACCCAATCTATTCCTAGTAGTGCGAGATAATGATTGTTATCATCAACAATCTCTATCACTTCGAAATCTTCTAGCGCGCTTGCACCTTCAATATATATTGTGATTCCCTGCAATCTTCCCATAGGTAGGATCTTTTGTTGGTTCACCATTCGCAGTTGGATAGGAGACCATTGCAGCATAGGCCTGCCCATGATTTCCCATGTTTGCTTTGGCAGGACATTCGCGTCCGATCCTAGATCTAGAATCACTTGATCCATCTCATATTCCCCGATCTGCGTGGTCAATCTCATCTCCCTTCCGGTTCACATCGTGTGCTTTCCAAGCTTCCAGACTACGCACAGTTCTCCTCGCACGATCCCAGCACATCTAGTGATGAGTTCTTGTAGCCCCTTCACAACTTTATTGTCATGCAGCAACTTCATGCTTGTCTCCAAGAATGTAGTGAGCATTGATGGGTCCATTTCCTGCTCCATTTTGTCTTTACTTCCTGAAGTGGAGGCATCCGCGAAGCTCCTCTTAGCTTCCATGAATGTCTCTTTAGCGTGCTCTAAATCAAATTTAGGTTCCTTTGTTGGAGCCTTTCGAACTCAGGTACTTTATTCGGGTTGCTTGCCCTTGTCATCCCCTATCGCAATACCACTTCGAAGCACGATATTTACATTAGGTTCTTCCTCGCGTGGCTCAAACCTCATCATTTGCAGGTTCTAAGTCGGGGGAGGTTAGGGTGCTCCTTTATTTCCTAGCCTCGCTATCAGTGTTGGACAATCCTCTGTCTCGTGATCGAACAATGTACAATACAAGCACGATGGTCGCGTTGGATTCATACAGTCACGGGCATAATGTCCTGGCCCTCCGCAATTGTAACATATCAATTAGTCACGACCTCTTCCTGGTCCCATTTCTCCTCAGCCTCGTCTGCGCCGTTGAAATATGGTGCGCGCCATTCCTATGTTTTGATCAAGGGCCCATGTTTCGGCCTGAACTCTGTAGGTAGGAGTCTGATCCATCATGAATTCATAACTTCTACAGGTGCGCTCATCATGGCCTACTGACCTGCAGAAATTACACAACAACTGCTGGGAATTCTGCATATACTTTTGTAATAGATGGTAGTTATCTGTAGCATGCTTCCCTCCTATCTGACAAATTGTGCACCACAATGCAGGCGCCACGCTTGGTCCTACTTGTGCCTCCGGTCTCAATGGCATTGGTCCTCCTCCCATAAGGTAATTCGCGAACATTGAGCAATGGTCCTTCTCATGCCCTTGGCCCTTGCATTTTATGCACCATACCTCATCGCGCACTTCTGGATGAGCCGTCCTGTCTTATTTCAAACTTTGCATCTCAAGGCACAAGTTTTTCAACTACACGTGAATCTGCTAGACTCCCAGGTTTGTATCTTGTATCGGAGTCTCGTGCAATCTCATCACGACCTCCAAAGATTCATCCTGAGTTGTTAACCTTTGTTGCGACAATGTGTTTCGTAAATGCGGTGTTAATGATGATACAAACCATTCATGATGTTGCCCATCTGTTAGTATCATGTTCGCTTCGCGAATTGTGCACTTCAATCTTTGATCCAGCTCCCACAAGGCTTTGCCTGGTAGCATTGTGATTTCCTTGAATCCAATGATCGACTGTGCCTTCGATTTTGGTCTACTAAATTCCTTGTTTAGCGCAACTTGGATATCCTCTATCCCCGCATTCGGATTGTCATTGGAATGCTTAATGTACTAGATTAGCGTGTGATCCTGTAGAGCACTGACCAACCTTGCCTTCTTTATATTGTCATCTATGACACCCTGTGCTTCCCATACCACTTTTACCATGAACCAAAATTGGTCCAGATCTTCATTCCCTACTCCCTTGAACACTGGTAGCTTTATTGCGTTGGCCATACTGCTTCGCGGTGGTGGCGGAGGTGGTATGGGCGAAGTTGGGGGTGAAGATGGTGAAACTGGTGTTGGTGTGGGTGCGGGTGGTATGCACGGAATTCTCTGCTTTATTAGATTGATCGCACTTCTTGGTGAAACCTTTGCGAGTTCTTCTTCACCTCCGCGCAGAGGTGGAATCAAGGGGCTAGTTTATAGTTCTGTGCTACCTTCATTTCTATAGATTCTCCCACTCCGCGTAGCCCCAAACATCAATCTATTTGCATAACCCACTTTTCACACAATAGTATTTTAATCCAAGTGTTCAAAGATTTAACGTACTTACCTTGCGGTCCCTTGAGGAAGCATCGTTCTGCCTCACTATAGGTGACTGAAGTATCTACCGCGAATTTCGTGATGAACCCTCAGATGATTCGATCCAACTAGTGATCAGCAACGTGCGTGATCCTATCTTTTGATGCTTCCAGTCTGGGAACCAACTCTAGAGTCCACACAATAGGTTTGTCGAGTTTACAAATTCCTTGGCTATCTGCTAGCTTCGCGATCCACTCGTACAACTTAGTGGGGAAGGATCCAAAGAAAATTTCATGGATCTCCGTATAAAAGTAGCAATCTAACCACTCTTCCTTTGATAATCGCGGACTCCTATTTTCCTGCACTATGAACTCGTGAATCTTTATGTCCAACCACTCCTCAATTCCTTCCTTTGTCGGATTCCAGTGGTATGACATCGAACATCTCTATGCAGATCCTGGTCCCGACAACGGAACCATTTTTTGGCTTGTTGGGGCCTGACCCAGGTTCGGAGTTAGTTAGCCAAATAAATCTCGGTACTACTGGCCCTTTCGACAAAATTTCACAGAGCGCGGATTGAAGTCTCACCTGAAGTAGTATGGGAAGGTACTAGAACCAGGTTTTCGCACCCTTGAGATGTCTGATGAGTTCGACTGGTCTGCGGTTTCTCCCTGCGCGTAGGGTGCTTCGTGCACTTTCCTGTTCCTCACGGCCTGATATACTGCCTTCGTGAAGTCCTACCGAGGGGCTGAGCACCACGCTCTGCATTATTACCCAAGACCTTGATTATATTCCAATGTTAGTTAATTATCTTTGTCGACTTGAGTGCTTTAGGTTATACTTAACAACATAAAACATTCATACAGGTGTGCATTGTAAATAAACAATATATTTGCAAATTATTACAATCATGCATTAACCCAAGAACAAATACATAGGATTATCACCAAACTTCTCTTTATTGATTATTTCCACGATTACAGATTCGAATCACCCTACGTACTTAGCTGCAGGGGTCCGCGCACTCAGTTGTGGACTACTAGGCCTCTGCGCACTCAACTACAGAGCCTTCTGCTACTCTACAACCCAAAGGCACACTTCACTACGACTCAATCACTCAGACTTCTCATCCTCATCTTCTATTATCTATATCCCCTTTTACACTTAGAGCCTTGCTTTATTTATACAATCCCATGGTCCACGGACCATGGGTAGGTCTATCCAGCCAACATTACATTACAAAACTAGGGCGGACAACCCTGTGACTCTATCATACTTTCATGCCCCATGATCGCAATTCACAGAGCTTTACAACAAGATTTGGTCAAAACTTGGGCTTTAAGCCCCAAAACATGCCTTGGGGGGATTCCATGCCCAACACATCATCTAAGTAAATGAACACACTCTAACTGATCATTCTTGAAACATGATGTCCATATCCTGTTGAAAGGTAACACCAACATTTACGAGTCCAAATGACATTCACTGAAATGCAAATGCACCCCATATTTAGCCCTGAATGTTGTTTTTAACCTATTGGGTTCCACTATTATAACTTGGTTGTATTGATAAAAACCATCCAATAGCGAAAACATCTTTGACCCAGATATTGTTTAGAATATATTCTCCATAAATGGCACAGGATAATTATCTTTATCTGAATCTCGGTTCAAGTTGTGAAAATCAACACATAAGGGTATATCTCTTGACTTCTTTCTAACATGAACCAAATTAGAAACCTAGGTAGAATGACGAGTTTTAAATAAGAACCAAGCATCCAACAACTTCCTTAGTTCTTTGAGAATCAAGGGCTCAAGCGTAGGATGAACTTTTCTTATCTTTTGCAGAAATGGATTTACCCTTTCCTTGATAGGTATCACGTGTTAGATAATTCATGTATCATAAGTTTTCAAAACATCATGTGTCCGCACTAATATATATTAGTATTTTTTGAAAAGACAAACAAAGTCTTGTCGTTCTTGGGGAGAACAATATGTACTGAGGTTCACATACTTATGATCTTCCTTGGTGCCCAAGTTAAATTGTTCATGCAATAATGTGGAACTGTGGGCCTTAGTGTTGATTGGTCCCTTAAAGTGTTTTTTTAGGTCATAAAACTTTTCCAAAGATACCACACCCGTAGGCATGGGGTTTCCTTTTTTTCTAAGATGATTCTTGCAAATCCATTTCATGATCATCTTCATCGATCACCACATCTTTAAACACGTCAGCATTAGCCATGAAATCTAGTATTTGTTGGTCAGCATTGAACACACATAAATTAGTCACATTGTTAGGTATGGATGGCTTATAAATAATCTCAATATAAAAACCGTCTCTAAATGTGATCTACCAGCAACATTAGCTAAGGTTTTTTCAGTTTCGTTGTGAATCCTAGGAACATAATTAATATTAAATACTTGAAATATAGAAATAAGATGCCATGCCTCTTGCTAGTAGTTTTTAAGATTAGGTGACACAATGAATAGTATTATGTACCTATCGTGTAACGATATCCGAGTCACATATTACCTTTAACACTTCCACTTTGAGCTTTATGGATTTCTTTAATCTAAGTATTAATTGTTCATATTTTGTAATGTTATTCTTGCACTTGGACTCCAATCGACATGATATCAAATACTTGTTCTTCTAAATTCCAATCAGAATGCAACCATCTCTAGAACCCTTATATGTTTTCGACCCATCAAAATACAAAGTCCAAATGTTAGTAGTGACTGGGTTAGTTTCTACGTTAGCACTATTTACAACTATATTACAAAATTCATAGCGCTAGTTGGATTGCAAGAAAGGAGTTCAAACTATGTATCTAGTGGTACAGGAGATGGTTGTGGAAGATAACATCCATGATCAACTTCTAAGAAACAATTTTTGAATATTAATTGCACAAAGCTAATCAACTCATTATGGGCTTCAAGCACCGTAACAATATACTTCATAAAAGGTTCACTCTCAACTTGAACCTGATTATTCTTTCCCTAATAAGCCACAAATGTGATCGGTCAATAAAAAAGTATACTTGCAACTTTCTAGACCAGTCTCTACTTAAAAGAAATTCATAAGCTTATGGAATGTCCACAATAACACTATCGATACATTGGTGAACACTATGACCAAAATATAAGTGAATTATAACATTGTTTAGTTCACCAATTTCCCTCACTAGAGATCTATCTAATTGTACCATTATGGCGTTAGTGTTTTCCCATTTCACAATTATTTTCTTTGCAACATATAAAGGCATAACATTTGTAGACGCACCAGAATAAATAGGCAATTATGGAAATTATAATTGAAAATTTCAAAATTTATAAGAAACGAGGGGCAAGTAGATCTAGAATTTACATTAGCAACATTAACAATTGATTCAAGGATAGTGGAAGACTTACCGAGCGAGGCTTGGGAATAAGAATCAATCCTACCTGATAGAGGTTGAGATGCAAAAACCTGGACGTTCAACTCACGTTGCCCTACCAACTTTGCTAGTTCATAGATAGAAATATTAGCACAATCTTTCCTGATATTCTCAATAATGTTATACTCAATATCCTCATCTCTGGAAAGGTGTACTGAGGTGGTAGGTGGTGAAACCTTGTTTAATACCTCAGGAGTGTAAAACTTGTTCTTATTATTCCCGAAAGCATTCTTTTGAGGCTAAGGGCTCCTGAATTTGGTTTGATTGCCTTGAGAGGGATTACTAGGAGGTAATATTTTTCTCAACATTTGTTGCCTCACATCTTGCTCAAGAATCAGTGCTTTGCTTCTCAAGTTACATTGCTTAGTTGGTTTTTGAGGAGGAGCTTCACACACTAGGGGCTCACTAGCACCTTGTCGATCATTATTCAAAATAAGGTCAAATGTGAAATTTGAATCACCAACACATCTGTTTCCCTCTATTGAGGTTGGTTCATCAGTCTCTTGAGTCTTCTATGAATTCTCTTTTGCTGACAAACTTTATATTACATTAGAAACCACAACATTCATGTTATGTTTCCATTGCGGGCATGTTTTTTTCACATTGTGCTTCTTGATGAAAAGTATATTGATTATCCATGCCCAGATTCTAAACATTAAACACAACATTATAGTTTTATGTAGACTTTGTCGATTGATTTCTCTTCTTCTTAAAATACAACTTAAAGGACTTATTATAAGTAGATGCCTCACTTGACTTCCTTTTAGTTCAAATACTTCATTGGTCAACAACTTCAAGGACTTAGTCAAGCTTTCCATGTCAAGAGGATCCTTCTATTTAGTCTTAACAAAGGAGGCTTGAGACTTTTTTCTAGTATCCTTAGGGTCCTTTGAATCTTCTTGATCAACAATGACTCCAAAAGAGCTTAAGTCCTTCTCAACATTTATTTCTTTTGAAAATTTAAGAGACAATGTCTCATTCGTTGCTCATTTCACAAAATGGAAATGTTAGTTGGCAAGGAAGCAGTATAATAATCCTTAGTGATTGAATCATGATGTTGCACATAAATGGGGAACTTATTCAAGATATGTGTAAATATCTGATTAAAATCCTTAACCTTTTCTTTATCCCCCATATTAATGTTTCTGAGTTCTTCAAGTAACATGGCAGGAGTTTTATAATCAGTAAATTTCTCTAAGAAAAATTGTTTAAACTCCCTCCAACTATGGATTGAATTTGGTGGAAGGTTATGGTACCAAATTTATTCTCTACCCTCAATTATGTACGAAAATAATCTACAAGTAAAATCATTGGGATGTACCTCTAACATCCTCAAATGTAAGTAGAAGTCATCAATTTTATATTTAGCCTTCGCCTTCTTGTCTGGATCAAACTTTGTAAGTAGCTTTTCTGGGTGCTTTTGTAAGCAATGAAGGTTTCCTGAAAAAGAAAGAGGCCCTTGGGCCATCCAATCCAATCGGTCATCAACCATGTTTTCGTTTTCTTCCTCCTCTTCACTCTTTGGTTCTGAAGAGTCTTCTCCTTCACTATTTGGATTTTCATTGTTATTCAGTTATTTGTTATCTCTTAGTTGTTTGTCGTCAAAAAAATGAAAATCCTCATCAAATCCCTCCATATTTTCCTAAATAGGTGGTGGAACGTCCCCTTCATGAAGAGATTCTTCAAATGAGTCAGCTAAATCTTCAAGGGTTGTGGCAACCAAGTCTTCCACCGAATATAATAGCATACCACGGTAGGTTATCTCTTTCTTTGATTGCTTATGAGGAATATTCAATGTGACAAGGAGTAATCCAAGAACTCTAGCAAAATGACAAGTGATAGGTAAAATCCTCTAGAGTTGCTCATACGTGACTTCATAAGCACGCTTCGAACCTTGGTGAGATGACTTTATTTTATAATATATATGAGTTAGAGTTGGGCTCAGACAATTTCTACCTTGAACAGAAGGTTCTTTATGTGAATGTGTTGAATTATCAACCATAAAAGGGTTGTCATCCTTCTAGCACCAAAAAGTTGGCAACGCTAGAAACTACCAACATTGTGGGGATCTCCCCAATATGAAGTCCCAATTAAGCCTCACACTGTTTGGAGTAGGAGACCCATCTGGAAATGGGCCCGGCCGCCATATTCTTAATGAATTGCCTTGTCTGCAATAAATGACATAAGAGAGTGTGCATATACTTTCGAGAAGAGAAAGTAAGTTAGCCTTGTGAAGTATTCAATTGCAAAGTGTATAAAGGTTCTTTCACGGAAGGGAAGAGAAAGTGAGTCTTTAAGAGAAAAGTAATAGTACTATACTAATAAAATACACACATATGTCTAGAAGAATCGCTAATTATCTTGCAAAATAGTTCACAAAGAAATGATAATCGTGAAAACAAGAGATGCATGATTCAAATATACATACTAAAGCCAACCAAATAATTTATTTTCATAGTATGTATAAACATAAACATACACCGCAAACAATGAAATAATAGTCTCA
>APFE030993460.1:90175-118477 GCA_000404065.3 Pinus taeda
TGGGTAATTATATGGGCTCATTTTGCCTCTTATTTCGACTTAATCCACCATTCTCATTAGTTTATTGCATGTTTTTTAATATATTTATGCTAATAGAGTGAATTGGGCTAGTCATTTTGCCATGTAGTCTAATGTGTGCTTTATGCATATTTTTTGGTCAATTTTGGACAAAGTCAAGGGATTTATGAGCAAATGGCAGCCAAAACTCGAGGAAAATAGGGAAGAGGATTTGTAGCAGAGTGTTTCCTTCATTTATGACCCCTTTCCTCAAATCCTCCATTAGCAACTCGAAGCACAAAGGTCCACATTCCAAGGAGAAGCCGAGCAAGTAAAGAAGGATTGTTGTTTATCTCTAGTTCTAGGAAGCCGAGCTCTTTGATTTTAGGAGGACTGTTGGATAAGGGGGCTTAGAGCCTTAGTAGGTTAGCCAGTCATTAGTAGAATTTTCGCACTTTTTTGCAGCACTTTGTCAGCTCATTTTCAAGTTTCTTTTTGAGAGCAGTTCATGTAATGTGACTATTATTTTTGGTAATGAAGATGAAATAGTTTTTGAGCCAGCATTGATCTCTTTCAGAGGGCTAAAGCTCTTGGGTTAGGACCCAACCCAAGCTGCCCAACACCTCTTACTTTGTACTTCTATGTTTTTGCTTCAGTTCATGAGTTAATTTCTGTTACATAGATTCATTTTACTTTGTTTAGATTAGGTTGCTTTTGATGGGTTGCATAGTTGTTTTCTGTTTCAGTTGCTCAAGTAGGTTACTATAGTGACAGAATAAGATTCAAAAAGGCCAACAGCAGGCCCTGATCTCCTTTCTCCCTTCCTAGGACTATGATTTGAGGTCAAGGCACTACTGCTGCCACCAAAAACACAGTTTTGCTATTCCATGCAACTGCTAGTGTGATGACTTGATTTGGAAAGATTGATATGTTGGTTTAGATTCAGTTGCCTATACCATTTCCTATTCTTTTACCATAGATCTCTCTACATTCTTTTATGTTCAAAGGTTACTGTTCAACATTTTCTGTTTGTAGGTCAAAAATTAGGTCAAGCTAGAGAAAATTTTGTTTTCATAGTATAGTTGGTCCTTTATTTGATCAATTTTTGTAAGTAGATGTGCAGATCACTTGCGAGACACTTCAGCTCACTCCACATCCATAAAGTAGCCAGCACCAGCTCACTTCTCACAGATTTCCCAAGTCATTCGCAGCATTTCGCCAATCTGCCCTAATTTTTGCGTTTTTCCATAAGCTTCCCTCTTGCTATTTGAACAAATCCAACCATCATGTTCCCTCTTGATCTTCCTTGACAAGCTTCAGACACCTCAACACCTTTATCTAGCCTTCAATTACCCTTTCCCATCATTTTTCCACCTTCAAAACTTCCAAAAATAGCTCTCGGCCTCCTCTTGTAGATCCCCTGCAACCTCCTGTAAAATTCCTTGTAAGTGGTTTTTCGAAATCCAATTGCAATGGAAGTCTTCAGAAGGGTACTAGGGGCTTCTTAGGACCTCTCCACACATTCTTTCACCTCTGCAAAAGCCAATTCCATCTTCCGTCGCCACCAAACCTCTGCACAATCACAACCAGATAAATCACAACCATAATAATTTCACATGAAAACACTCAAAAGCACAAAAACATGTTTTCTTCTCATTTCTTTCCAGAAGTAGCTTGAATAAATGAAATTTACCTTTTCAGTAGTCAATGACACTCATTTCATTAGTTTTCATCTCTTTTCCTACAAACGTAGGGTTAGTGGGTAAATTAGGGTTTGTTAGGGTTTGCTTTTACATTCCAGTTTTCTTTCTCTTTCTGCAAATAGGATAGCCTCTATCAGTTAGCTTTCTTCTATCACAGTTAAAAGATTCTTCTGGAAACTCATAGAAGTTGGCTTAAGCTCCTAGTGATCTTGCGCCAACTGACCAAGTGACAGCCTGCAATAAGAGCTAGTACTTATGCATACAGCATTGTCCCTTCTAAGTTTGTTACGAACTACCGAGTTGATAAAAGTAAAGTAGGAAGCCCTGGGAGTTGCAGCATTATTGCTGCAATACTGGTGCTCACCATCTTTTTGGCGCCGCAACTGGGGAAGCATCAGAGTATTTTGTGATTACTGCTTTATTCTATTTTCTACTGCAACATTCTGCTAAGTAATTTATTTCAGCAAAAGTAGAGTAGTTGTTTCATTTCAATTCTACAAAAGTAGATTAGGCATTTCCTACTTTCATTTCAATTATGCAATTTCCATTTCAGCAAAGTAGATTAGGAATTTCCTGCTTTCATTTCAATTCTGCAATTTCCATTTTAACAAAATAGATTAGGCATTTCCTGCTTTCATTTCAATTCTGCAATTTCCATTCCAGCAAAGTAGATTAGTCATTTCCTTGCTTTCATTTCAATTCTGCAATTTCATTTCAGTGAGTTCATTTCAGTTAGTTGCAATTTTTTGTTCAATCCATTTTAGTGTTACAGGTACAAGCAAAAAAAAAAAAAAACAAACAAACAAAAACAAAACAAAACAAAAATCACCCAAAAAGAGATTTCATTTCATGCCTCGTAGGAACAGAGATAATTCAGGAAAATTCCTACCCAACACTCCCACCACATCACAAAGTCACCCTTCTCTCTTCTTTGGTGGCAGTGATCCAGAAGAACCTATAAGTGAACCACCAGAGATATACGAAGATCCTATAGCAGAAGAAGAGCAAGAAACTATCCCTCCTGAGACCATGGCTAAAAATAGAAACATTAGAGGGAATGGGGAAAGAGTAGAGAGTACCTTTCCCATCCAAGAGACCAATGGGGACACTAAAATGAAGAACATAATTCCCTCAACCTTACCTCACTTCCATGGGTTGACTACTAAAAATCCTGATACCTTCTTGTTTGAATTTATTGTTATCTGTCAAACCTATGACTATGCAGAAGATGAGTAGAAGTTGAAACTGTTTCCTTCTACCCTCAAGGATGCAGCATTGCACTGGTTCATGAGGTTCCATGGCAACAGCATCACAACTTGAGCTTAGATGTAGCAAGCCTTTAATAAAAAATACCGGGACTACTATAGGTCAGAGGATACCAAGGAAGAAATCTTCTGAATGACCATGGGAAGCGATGAATCCTTGAAAGATTATGAAGAGAGGTTTCAGCTCAGTTATCAATGGCCAGGTGCACACTTGACCCCAAATCTCTGAAGTTGGTCATGCTCAAAGGGGTCCCGGAAGACCTTCTAGATACCCTCCATTTGCTCGCTAGGGGGGACATCTACCAACTACCTTATGAAGACATAAAGACTATGTTTAGAAACCATTCTAGGGCAGCCAAAAAGAGAGGTAGGGGAAGTCAACCCTTAGCCAATACATCCTCATCCAGTTCATCCCTTAGAGGTGAATTTGAAAATCTGCTGGAAGATTTCAAGAGCGAGATGAGGCAGACTCTTGCCATGCAAATTGATACCTTGCATATCAAAAGAAAACAAGAGGAAATAAAGAGGGCTTTGGCCATCTTTTGTCCTAGGTGCACCAGAAGGCATCCTAGGAATGAACGTCCATTAAACTCTATAGAAGTGTGTTCAGTCTGTGAAGAAGAACATTCTATGAATCAGTGCCCTTCCTTGCCCGGACTTAAAGCTGCATATCAAGGAGCTAAAGGTGCCACTAAACCACTTTATTTCATGAACCAAAGGAGGCTACATGGGCCCAGACCTTACCAGCAGGGAATGCAAGGGACATCCTAGACATATTACAACCCCAATCAAGCCACTTCCATGCCTTCTTAGGGTCCCCTTGTTGGTCCACACCCCCTCCTTGGTTATATCCATCTCAATACCATGCTCAACCACCTGCTCATTCATTTCACTCTTATGCTCAACCACAGCCTTAGTGTAATGCACCTCATTAGGTGTGGAGGCCCCAGTACAACTCTCCTCCTGCTCTTTTGCCTCCACCACCTGCTCAACCACAACCATTGCCTCCTGCTCCACCAAGGCAACCCCAAATACCTGCTCAACCGAACTCGAACCCAAATAACAGACAGGCCCAGCAGGTATATAGTGGGGAACCATCATGCCCGACCTATGCTATGGAGATTCAGGAGATTAACCTACGATCTGGGAAGGTTCTCCTAGATAACCAGCCTCCCCCTAAGGAGGATGAGGAAGAAAAAGGGGAAAGTGAACCAAAAGCCACTCCACCCTTTCTTGGGAGATTAACCAGAACAAAACAACCTACCCCAGAAGAAACTAAAATTCTGGGAGAATTGAAACAATTATGTGTAAAGATACCATTTCTCCAAGCCATAAAGGATGTGCCTATATACAAAAATATGATCAAGGAGAAGTGCTTCAGGCACCCAGGCAGGTGCAGGAGAGATGCTCCAACTATCAATGTCATAGGACAACTATCTGACCTAATGTTGGGGCAGGTAATCTGTCTGAAATATCTAGACCCTGGAAGTCTTGTAGTTGATGTCCACATCAATGGCACCATAATCCCCCATACCCTAATTGATCTAGGGGTTGCCATTAATGTGATGACCAAGGACACTATGCTCAAGCTCAACCTTCAGGGCTCCCTGAGAAATACCACAACCGTACTACAGTTAGCAGACCGCTCCACCATGACCCCTGAAGGGATTGTGGAAGATGTAATGGTGTCCATCGATTCTTGGGAGTACCCTACTAATTTCCTGGTTCTCCAACCAAAGGCAAAGCTCACCGGGTATCCTCTCATCCTGGGAAGACCCTGGTTGGCTACTGTAGATGCCTACTTCAGTTGTCGAGCTGGGAACATGACAATCAAGAATGGGAATATGTCTAAGCAGCTAGTCCTATATCCTCCTTCCCAACCTTTGTTAGAACATGATTTACCTTTCTGGTTGGAGGAGGAAGATGAGGATGAAGTCTATTCCGCACCACTGTGTGTAGTGGAAGCTACCAGGGGGGGGGGGCCAAAAACCGAGGATGATCTTATTAAAAACTTGATTCAGAATCCACCCCCCAGTGTGTTGCCATTAGAAGAGCTGGTGGAAGAAACCCAAGCCAATCCTTTAGTTGATCTCTATGTGGCTAACCAAACCTCTCTCCGAGTTATGAATTTGGAATTCAGTCCAGAAAGAACCTTGAAGATCAACTCATCCCTATCCACCTCTCAGGAGAAAGAACTGTGTAGCCTATTAAGAAACCACTTGGATGCTTTTGCTTGGAGCAGAAAGGAGATAAAGGGAGTGCACCCTTCAGTCTGTACTCATCACATTTACATTAAGGAAGATTGCAAACTAGTTAGGCAACCTCAAAGGAGGATGAATCCAACCCTTAAGGACATTGTCAAAGAAGAATTGCAAAAGTTATTGGATGCAGGATTCATCTACCCTATCTCTGATAGCGAATGGGTCTCTCCTTTGGTGCTAGTGCCAAAGAAAAATGGGAAGTGGAGAATCTGTGTCGATTATTGGGAACTAAACAAGGCCACCAAGAAGGACCATTTTCCTTTGCCTTTCATAGATCAAGTTTTAGATGGCCTGGCAGGGAAGAAGTTTTTCTCCTTCCTAGATGGGTTTAGCGGGTACAACCAGATTCAAATCAGCCTGGAAGACCAAGATAAGACCACTTTCACTTGTCCTTGGGGTACCTTTGCATATCGCGTCCTTCCTTTTGGATTGTGCAATGCTCCTACCACTTTCCAGAGAGCAGTATTGAGTATATTTGCCGAATTGGGTCATGATGCAGTGGAAATCTATATGGATGACTTTACCCCTTATGGTTCCAACTTCCAGGAAGCTTTGTCTAACATGGGAAAAGTTTTGGACAAGTGTATTGTAATGAACCTGTCCCTCAGTCCTGAAAAATGTGATTTCCTGATGACTGAAGGGACTGTGCTAGTTCATGCAATCTCTCAACAAGGATTATAGGTGGACCCCAACAAAATTGCCATCATCCAAAGGGTCCCACCTCCTCAAAGGTAAGAGATGTTTGAAGTTTCCTAGGCTTAGCAAGGTGTTATAGAAGATTCATTAAGGATTTCAGTAACCTATCCTCTCCATTGTTTGGTCTTTTGGGAAAAGATTTTGAGTTCATATGGACTGACAACTGTCAAGAGGCTCTAGATACCTTGAAAAGTAAACTGGTGACTGCCCCAATTTTGAGAGGTCCAAATTGGCCCCTACCTTTCCACATTCATACAGATGCCTCGCACAAAGCGATAAGAGCAGCCTTAGGGCAAGTTGATGAGAATTTGCCTTATGCCATATATTTTGTAAGTAAAAACTTGTCGAATGCAGAATTAAACTACAATGTAACCGAGAAGGAGCTCCTAGCTGTAGTCCATTCCCTAAATAAGTTCAGACGCTACATCACCGGCTATCAAACATTTGTACACACTGATCATGTTGCAATTAGGCATTTAATGAGAAAACCAGATGTAAATGCTCGTATTATTAGATGGTTACTTATATTGCAGCAATTTGATTTAACCATCATTGATAAGCCGCGTAAGGAAAATGTTGTTGTTGGTTTTTTTGTCTAGAATAGATCTGCCTGCAAGTGAAGAAGGAATGGTGGATGACCAAATGCCAGATAAACACCTATTTGCTATCTCAGTACTCTCTCCATGGTTTTTTGATATAGCAAATTACTTGGTTTCCGCACAGTTCCTACCACACATGTCCTCAAAAAGAGAAGAGCAAGACCGTGAGGAAAAGTGCCCCTTTCACTTGGATTGGGGGCAATCTCTTCAAACTTGGCCCAGATCAGGTTTTGAGCAGATGTGTCAGGGAGGAGGAGGTTTTTGACATTATCCTAACCTGTCATGATGGGCCTTGTGGGGGCCATTTTGCAGCAAAGAGGACTACCTTCAAAATCCTGCAATCAAGTTACTATTGGCCCACTCTTCATCAAGATGTAAGGAGATATATCAGCGAATGTGACCGGTGTCAAAGGATGGGGAAACCTACTCCAAGGGATGAGATGCCCCTGCAACCTCAAGTGACTTTCGAGCCATTTGAGAAGTGGGGCATGGACTTTGTGGGTCCTGTCAACCCTCCTTCAAAGCAGAAACCTTACATCATTGTGTGCACTGATTATCTGACAAAATGGGTAGAAACAAAGGTGATCAAGGTAGCAACAGAAGAAAAAGCAGCTAAGTTTTTGAGAGAGAATATATTCTACAAGTTTGGATATCCAAGAGAATTAGTCACAGATCAAGGGAGTCAATTTACCTCCAATATGATTGAAGACCTGCTCAAACATCACAAAATTAAGCATGGAACTTCCACCCCTTATCATCCGCAAGCAAATGGACAGGTGGAAGTCACTAACAGAGCTTTTGAAGGGATTTTGACCAAGGTAGTGATCAGCAGTAGAAAATATTGGGCAGATCGATTGGTTGAGGCCACCTAGGCCTATAACACCACCTGGAAGACCACCACAGGGTTCAAACCCTATGAGCTGGTCTATGGGAAGAAGGCTTTGTTTTCAATAGAATTTGAATATAACACACTAAGGATGGCAACTCAACTGGACCTAGATCTTAGCCATGCACAAAAGGAAAGGTTACTTAAGCTAAATGGATTGGATGAACAAAGATTGCAGGCCCTTCTCCACTAAGAAGTAGTCCAACTTCAAAGGAAAATATGGCATGATAGACAACTCAAAGAGAAACAATTCCAGGAAGGCGATTGGGCGCTGCTATATGATTCAAGGTATAAAGATTTCAAGGGAAAACTAAGGACAAGATGGTCGGGACCGTACACGGTAGAAAGGTGCAATGAAAATGGTTCAGTTTTGATCAGGACCATCGATGAAGAAGTCATCCCCATGCTTGTCAATGGGCATAGGTTGAAAATCTACAGGAAACCCCTCTCCAAGAAAGAATTCATTGAGAATCTGAGTAAAACAATGTTGGTAGTGGAGCAAGTCTCTGCCTCCACTCCACCCACACCCTAAAAAAAAAAAAAAAAAAAATAAAAAAGAAAAACGAGGAGAATAAAATATCCCTAGGTGAAAACCTCCCCTTGGAGTTTCCTAGGGCAAGCAGTGAGGGTGAAACGTCCTAGAGGCGCCCCAACTGTCTCATAACAAAAAAAAAAAGAGGAAAAAAAAAACAGAGAAAAAAAAACAAGAATAGAAAAATTGACTTCTTGTGAATGCATTGCAGATTGCAGGAGGGCCACAGAAGAAAAAGGGACATGGCCAAGCTGAATACACCCCTGATAGACCATTTCCCCATCACTATTATCTTTTCCCAGTCCATGGTCTCACCTGTTCTGAAAATTATGCATCCTACAAGAGGCTCTGTGCGTTCTACAGGAGGCTCCTGTAGAAATCACAGAGAGCTTGAAATCAAGTTCAGAAAAGGATCAAAGGGCTAGAAATTTGTCCAGAAGACCTATGGACACCCCTACCACCATTTATCCTCCTAACTCTCCATTCCATACCTGCACCACTGCATTTCCACTCGCTTCTTTTTTCCCTACACAGAAAACACAGAAATCTTGTTTCTTTTGTTTTTCAAAAAAAAAAATGAAGAATAAACCAGCAACATCCTTAATTTATCTCTTGCATACCAGCTACTTTTTCTTGACTGACAAACCTTCCTCAACTACCTCTCCAGTCCCTACTCAAGCCTAAGCCAAAAGTTTTAGAGGGAGAAGCAGTTACAGGAAATCCTACAGAATTCCTGTAGCAGTTCATCCCCTTAAAAATCGAGCTCCAAAGGCAGGGTCAGTGTAGTCACAGATGAGGTAGTCAAGCCACCAATTCAGAAGCAACGACCACCAGTAGTAGCAATCCATGAATAGAACACCACAGTCTGAGCATGCCACAGCACGGTAGCGACTAACAGGTAAGTGACTGAACTCATTCCTCTGTTGCATGAGTATAATTTAAAAATTGCATGGACAAGTGAGATGGTTGCGATTAAATGAGATAGGTGGCCAGCTAACTCGCCACCCTTGTCCAGTTCAAACAACACCTCGTCCAATTCAAACAGTGCTCAGTGGGTCCAATCGGCATGTGTGTTCCGTCAACTCAGGAAAAACTCAAAACAGGTAGTGGCAGCGTAAACGGGAATGATGGAAATGATCAAGAGCAGGTGGCATGAAGTTTCATAATGGAACTGGAGTAGGGACCAATGGTCCGGATGAGGGTAACATCTTCTTGCCACCTCACCTTGTCACCGCAGAACACTCCCGTAAGCTTAAGTACGTTGTAGTCGACCGCCTCCACCACCTTTGTTTTCATTTGTATCGATGAGCTCTCGACTATAGCAACCTACCTACCACCTCCAGAGCCTCGAAACAGTTGCTCTTTGTTAGTTTCAGAACCCTTCCACTTATCAGGCTCTACAGGAGCATTATCGGACTCTACAGGAGCAGAAACACAGTCCTACAGGAGCCTTTCTACAAGAGGGCCAGTGAGCAGCATCACAGAGGAAAATTCAGGATTTTCTAGCAAATTCGAGCTCGAAGAGGTAGGCTTTGTGTAGACCCTCTCTACATTTTCGTCTCTACAAGGGTGGTGTGATTTCAAGTGAAGTATTGAGTGAAAAGAAAGGAAAAGTGAGAAAAGAGTCTGCTTGTGTTTTTAAAAAAATTATATACAGTTTCTCCATTTGCTCTGTGCACTGAAATATTGTCTCTTTCTCCTCCGTGGTATTCTCCTCTATAAAGAGATGATGCAACTCTAAAAAATTAAGCTTGTAAAAAAACTAAACTTGCAGTGGGTAGTCTGCTTATTTTGTGAAAGGGAAAGAACATTGTCCTGTATACTCTTTTTTTAAGATATTGTTCTCCTCAAACAGACCGAGAAGTAAATTAACGTTAAGAACAGAGTTTGGAAGGAAGGAAAGTTGCATTTTGTTTTTGTCAAAAAGAAAGAAAACCTTAGTTGTTCCTCTGTTTTCGGGTTTGAAATTTGGTGCCTTCCTCCTCACCTAAAACATTCCAGTAGTCTCTAAACATCATGACAGGGGGTTTTATGAGGAAGGAGCCTCTGAATTAAACTAAGCTACATGAACATCTAGAAGTGGTAGCCCTCTTTACCAGGGAAAATTGTATGCCTTTCTTTGAAAAATTTCATGGGTATGATGAGGAAGTCAGAAAGGAATTTTTATTGTCTTTAAAACCTCATCAAAAACCCATGCCACTATCAGTTTCAGGGATCTAACCATAGAACTCACACTGGAATTCATCAGTAGGGCCACCGGTTTCCCACTTGGGCTCCCCTAGAGCAAGGAAGAAAAACCGCTGGGCCAAGTTGCCAAGAAGACCTTTTTCTAGCCTAATGAACATCCTGTGGAGGATAAGAATGGCATCAGGAGGACAAGTATACCTTATCCATGGGGTGAGGTCAATTATCAGATCATGAAATACATCTCCTGTGAAGGAAGATACAGTATAGTTTATGGGTATCATTTCAGACTGTTACATGAACTAAGATATGGCATGGACCTTCCTGCATCTAGAAAAATCAGTATTCCATATTTTCTCCTCCAATCCTTAATAGAATCTAGCACCAAATTGAAGGCAGGGGTTCCAAAGCAATTGGCTCACCATGGGCTAATTAAATTGTTGGTGGAGGATGCCCTCCACACTTACACAATCCCCATAGCCTGGGAGATTTTCAGTAACATGACTAAAGAGGATGATATAAAAACTCTCACTGGTGACCTTAGTCCATCTAGAAGTGAAGAGGAGGAGAAAAAGGGGGAAGCTAAGAAGGAAATCCATGAAGAAGAAAAGAACACTCAATTGGGAGAAGAGTAACCCCACACAGAAGAAGAAGGAAACTAGATAAGAGAGGAGAAACATGACATCACAACAAATGAGCCTAAAGTAGAGAAGGAGAAAGAATCAAAGGCAGAAAAGGGTAAAACCATAGCAAAGAAAAAGAATAGGCCAAGAACCGAAAAGAAGAAGCCTAAGATAGTCCAGAAAAAGGTTGCCATAGGAAAAGCAGCAATTAAGCAAGCAGAGCAGAAAACAAAATCAGAGACAGCAGAAGCAAAACCAGCAGAAACAAGAAAAATAGTAGATGAAGAAGAAGAAGCAAAGTAAGAGGAAGTGTCTCCTGAGACACTAGCAAGAGAGGCAGCAGTTGTTCTTGCTGCACTTAGTACTCCAGCCAAGCCCAAAGGAAAAAGGAAGAGACAACCATCTATGTACTTCAAGGCTCGAAAAAGCACCAGAATAAAGATGGGGAAACCTCAGCCACCTTCAAAGGAGACCATCATCATTGAAGATGTCCTACTACAACAAAGGATGAATCTCCATATAAAACCCCCATCACTTACGAAAGAGGAAGTCCTAAGACCTCTACTTGGAAAGAAAGGATCAAACTAATGGACTCTAAAACAGTCCTACAGGAGGTGCAGAACTCTCTACAGGAGACATTGGCAAAGCTCCAAGAGACTGAAAAACTTGAAAAGAAGGCAGAAGAATAGACCAAGAAGGAAGACAAGATAAAAGAGATACCATAGCCTAGACCTTAGCCTAACTTAGGCTCTTTCCCAAAACCTCCTGGAAGGGGGGAAGATCATCCCACAAAAGTTTGCAGTCCCTCTTTTCTTTGAGCTGGAAAAGGAAAGAGTAAGGACCCATACATGGATGCAGAATGCAAAATCAAAAGGGTGGAAGACGTTGGGCACATGGAAAACAAATTGAGGGAGATGGGCAAAGAATTGAGCATGGTCAGGCATACAGAAAGCATCAGAAGAGCTCAATTAGAGGCAGAAAATGAAATGTTAAAGAAGCAGCTGCAAGAAAGGGAACCTCAAGGAGAAAATGAACTGTCAATCTTAAAAAGGCAGCAATAGGAAGAGGAACCCCAGGCAGACAGTGAGACATTAATAAAACAACAACAAGAAAGGGAATCCCAGGCAGAAAATGAGGTGTTGATCTTGAAAAGGCAACTACAGGAAAAGGAAGCCCAATTAGCCTGTATGGCCAGCTGGGCTATGGAGGCATTACAGTGCAGACAGCCAGCCAAATCATATGCAATGTACCTCAAGGATCAGTGGCTCCAATTTCATATCAAGACACTGGCCCAAAGGGGCACAATACCTTTTTAGGATTATGGTCAATTCATGCATCTATGTGATCACAGTTCAGATGAGGACAAAGCGAAGCTAGCAGAGTTTTATTTGCACAACCTGACCCTTACTGATATGAACCTATGGGATCCCAATGCTGCGTTGGGAGACTTGTCGCTGATGGCCATGGAATCTTGGATGAGCCATGAAGAGAAAAGGGCAGTAGAGATCCAAAAAAATGATGGCAAAAGAGCTTAATGAACCCCTGATGATTAGAGCAAAACTAGCAGAACCCATGGCTCTCATCTATGCCCACCAACACCTTGCATCTAATCCTTAAGTTGTCCCTAACTATGTTGATAAGCAAGCCTAGACTATTGCACATTTCAAGGACATGGAGAGATTGTTTGGAGATGACTGCATTCATGCCTGCATGAGAAGGTGGAACACATTGCCACACAACCTACAGATCAGGGAGTATCACTCCCCAAATAGAATGAGATAAGCCATGAGGAGAGTGCCACTATTTAAGCACTCTATGCAAAGTTTGAAGGCCAATTGGATTGGCCTCAAATTCAGTCCTCCACTGCTGTTAGGACTGCTGGAAGGAGTAAAAGAGGAGGAAGAACAAAAACAGTGGGAAGAGGTGGATAGAAAGGTAGGTTTCCATGATAAAGAGGAAGATATCACATCAGAAGCATGGGATGTCAGGGAATCTACCAGAGCCATCAAGGATGAAGAGTTAGACTAGTTTCTCAAAGGATGAGCAACCCATTTAGTAGGGGGGTGATGATAAGCCCCAGAAATGGGTAATTATATGGGCTCATTTTGCCTCTTATTTCGACTTAATCCACCATTCTCATTAGTTTATTGCATTTTTTTGAATATATTTATGCTAATAGAGTGAATTGGGTTAGTCATTTTGCCATGTAGTCTAATGTGTGCTTTATGCAAATTTTTTGGTCAATTTTGGACAAAGTCAAGGGATTTATGAGAAAATGGCAGCCAAAACTCGATAAAAACAGGGAAGAGGAATTGTAGGGGGGTATATCCTTCATTTATGACCCCTTTCCTCAAATCCTCCATCAGCAACTTGAAACACAAAGGTCCACATTCCAAGGGGCAGCCAAGCAAGTAAAGAAGGACCGTTGTTTATCTCCAGTTCTAGGAAGCTGAGCTCCTCAATTTTAGGAGGAATGTTGGAGGACTCCATTTGTATAAATAAGGGGGCTTATAACCTCAGTAGGTTAGCCAGTCATTAGTAGAATTTTCGCACTTTTGTGCAGCACTTTGTCAGCTCATTTTCGAGTTTCCTTTTTAGAGTAGTTCATGTAATGTGACTATTATTTTTGGTAATGAAGATGAAACAGTTTTTGAGCCAGCAGTGATCTCTTTCAAAGGGATGAAGCTCTTGGGTTAGGGCCCAACCCAAGCTGCCCAACACGTCTTACTTTGTACTTCTATGTTTTTGCTTCAGTTCATGAGTTAATTTCTATTACATAGATTCATTTTACTTTGTTTAGATTAGGTTGCTTTTGATGGGTTGCATAGTTGTTTTGTGTTTCAGTTGCTCAATTAGGTTACTGCAGTGACAAAATAAGATTCAAAAAGGCCAATAGCAGGCCCTGATTTCCTTTCTCCCTTCCTGGGACTATGATTTGAGGTCAAGGCACTACTGCTGCCACCAAAAACATAGTTTTTCTCTTCCATGCAACTACTAGTGTGATGACTTGATTTGGAAAGATGGATATATTGGTTCAGATTCAGCTACCTAGATCATTTTTTGTTCTTTTACCATAGATCTCGCTGCATGCTTTTTTGTTCAAAGGTTACTCTTCAGCATTTTCTTTTTGTAGGTCAGAAATTAAGTCAAGCTAGAGAAATTTATGTTTTCATAGTATAGTTAGTCCTTTCTTTGATCAGTTTTTGTAAGTAGATGTGCAGATCACTTGTAAGACACTTTAGCTCACCCTACATCCATAAAGTAGCCAGCACCAACTCACTTCTCACGGATTTCCCAAGTCATTCGCAACATTTCGCCAATCTGCCCTAATTTCTGCATTTTTCCATAAGCTTCCCTCTTGCTATTTGAACAAATCCAACCATCATGTTCCCTCTTCATCTTCCTTGACAAGCTCCAGACACCTCAAACCTTTATCTAGCCTTCAGTTACCCTTTTCCATCATTTTTCCACCTTCAAAACTTCCAAAAATAGCTCTCGACCTCCTCTTGTAGATCCCCTGTAGCGTCCTGTAGAATTCCCTGAAAGTGGTTTTTCGAAATCCGATTGCAATGGAAGTCTTCAAAAGGGTACTAGGGGCTTCTTAGGACCTCTCCATACCTTCCTCCACCTCTGCGAAAGCCAACTCCATCTTCCGTCACCACCAAACCTCTACACGATCACAACTAGATAAATCACAAGCATAATAATTTCACATGAAAACACTCAAAAGCACAAAAAGATGTTTTCTTCTCATTTCTTTTCAGAAGTAGCTTGAATAAATGCAATTTACCTTTTCAGTAGTCAATGGCACTCATTTCATCAATTTTCATCTCTTTTCCTGCAAATGTAGGGTTAGTGGGTAAATTAGGGTTTGTTAGGGTTTGCTTTTACATTCCAGTTTTCTTTCTCTTTCTACAAATAGGATAGCCTTTGTCGAGTTAGCTTTCTTCCATCATAGTTAAAAGCTTCTTCTTGAAACTCATAGAAGTTGGCTTAAGCTGCTAGTGATCTTGCGCCAACTGACCAAGTGACAGCTTGCAGTAAGAGCTAGTACTTGTGCATACAACACCGTCGCTTCCAAGTTTGTTACGAACTACCAAGTTGACAAAAGTAAAGTAGGAAGCCCTAGGAGTTGCAGCATTATTGCTGCAATACTAGTGCTCACCACACATGTCCAAAACCACACTATCCTTACCAAGAAACCTTACTTCTAGTGTCTTATCCATGCTTATCCTAGCATGTCACAGACCACACTGATTTCACTTTGTTGATGTATCCCTTGGTATAACATGTCCATAACATAAGCATAGGCATAATACAATCATGTAATATAAATCCATATTCACATGATACTGACCTCATATATTTGTCATGACTACTCTTCCCACTTGATTCTTCATAGCCAGGAACTTCTTCATGCCATTTACCCATCATAGAAAATCATTTCGCCACAAGAACGATTCTTGATGATTTTTCAGACAGTGACATAAATACATGGATACATAGATACATATATAATCATTAGCATAAAACAATCATCATCCTGTCAGACAACGTCATACATACATACATGTATACATATATAAACATCAGCATAATCATGATCATAAAATAATTACCAGATATCAAGGTCAATGTTTATGAGAAATTCCTTTATTCATGCAACACATATGCAACATTAAGAATAGTCATTCCCAACATAGCCAAGGAATCTGACACCTCAGATCCATTTACTTTACCTTTCTCATGACTTTACCACCACCGTCCATTTACCACAATGGACACAGCTAGTCCAATTGACTGTCATAGTCTTACCTTCCACTGCGCTTACTCATGCACCAAGCTTCATCTATCTCTTACATTACCTATTGGGTACCACACAGATCTCCCCAATCTCCATTAACTTACCTATTTCCCAACCAATTCCCAAGACTCAAAACAATAAAATGAAAGAACAGAAATAACAATAACAAGACCATGAAAACCAAAAGCAATGCACTAGACACAATCAAAATCACAAATCAAGTGCAGCAATCTCAAAATACCAAAAGCACAAGACTAACAATAGACACCATGACTTCCCCATGGTTCCCAAGGAAAGCTCGACCTGAGCTTTCGTCAAGATTTCATGGCAACCTCTCTTACCATGCAACTCCTTGCATCATGTTGTCATTAACACATAATTGTTAGTGCATAAATAAATATAACAATACACCATAAACCTTATCTTGTTGTTCCAAGCATGTTGCTTGCAACTGAACACATCCACGCCATCTCTCAAGGGACTCCAATCCTTTGAAAAATCCACCTGTAACTAAAGACTATCTAATATACCTATCAAGTACATGTTCATGAATATAGCATGTATCCACATAATGTCAGACAAAGTCAAGGTTAAGAAGATTTCCTACATGCAAAGTAATCATTCGTTTGGAATTAGGGTTTCCAAACATAGCCAAAGGACTTCTTGCCCAATTCCTTTCCTTTACCTTTTTACCTTGCTGCAATCGAGGCTTACTATGTACTACCACATCACCCAATTCTTATTTATATAAGCACATAAATTATTACCTTGTCACGCCAATACTAAGCATGTTTCTTGCAACTGCTCACACATGTCAATCACATGTTCCAAATATCAAGACAATCATCTCTATCAATTTTAAATCAACTTTTACAAAAAATCATGTCATAACCCATATTCAACTCATAGTCATTAGACATAATCCTACAACTGTTAACTACATTCAAGTACATATCAATTGTCTCAACACATATGTATTAGTAAATCATCTTAAAACAAGATAATTGGAACACATACCCATATTATGCAATTTATCAAACATTCAAACAACTTACAAACATACAATGTAACTAAATCAATTAGATGATGTAATCAAACACTCAAACATAAAATAGATGACATAAGCAAACTTATACCTTAATGTATCTCTGGGGAGGCTATCTTGTCTACACAATTAAACTAGTTAGCACGATATAAATTTACAACACATCGTCTCAAGCACAAATATGATCATGATATCCATAACAAACCAACTAACATGTTCACATCATAAACTTATAAGCATTTGTCATTTGTGCATAGAAATCACATATGTAAAATCAGTCTAGATTAGTAAAACACAAATAAGTCGACTCATACATGAATGTCATAACCCTAACCATCTGCATAGGCCCATCCAACTTAGTATGATACATATAACATCAAGATCTTAATGAAATAACCTTAATCATCAAGTTACTAGCATATAGCAACAATAAGCTATATATTATGCTCATCAACAACATATAGCCTACTCATCAAGTTATCTAACATAAAACAACAATAGCACTGCATACAACCACAGGTTACTATCATTCTCGACTATTTGACACATGTGCATATGACTATACTAATCAACTATCATTTATTATGTATGTAACCATAACATCAAAAGACATGTACATAAACCTAATGCATATAAAAATCCTTAACTTACATACATGCATGCCAAACATACAATACCTGTATGATGTTCTACTCTTATCCCAAAGCCTAATGTTGTAGCCTCATTATGGTGATTAGCATCTCTTGCTCTATCTCAGCCAACACATTAGCATCATAACAACCAATAGCACCATGATGACCTAAATTGCATACCATGACTTCTCAAGGAATGTTTTACCTACACTTCATGCATAATTATAACCAATACCATACATGCATAACAATTGCATATAGACATCTAACACATAAGTGCAAAACCATATACACACCATTCTAGCTAGAGTCCATTCATCAATGCATGACCATATCAATTACACAAACCATGACCTCATGCACGACAACAACCACATCATGTGCATTTGATAACATGTGAACATTGGTGTGCCTAACACTGCATAATCAACCATACACTCATGATTATGACACCATCAACCTTCGCATGGCGACGTCATTGCAAACATGATCAACACCATGCAAATGCAACAAGCACATGGAATACATGCATAAGCTACACATATGCATCCAACAAAAGAGCATGATCAACACACAACCCAAGGAAAGCACAACCACACTCTAATGCCACTCTGTAACACCCTCCTCCCACATCTATCCAAGAAAATATCTAACCAGGGTAAGCATTCGACAAGAGGATACTATGATATGATTCAACCTCCTAGGTGACCTTAATGAAATGGAATCGACGAAAACACAACACACACACCTACCTCAGGTGCTACATGACCCCCAGGAGTTAATCCACCACTCCAAGTGCCCAACCCTTGAGTTAACCTAGAATTTAGATGAATTAAACCCAAAGTCCCATGACAAGGCATGCATGCAACTGTAACCGTATAGTCACTCTCACAAGCTTGCTTGCCAACAACCAGAGACCCAAATTGTCAGTTCTATGCCCGCAACTCCGAGATTTGAGCCACTTTTTCAAGCCCAGAGCTCAGGTCACTACCCAGAATTGAACCATTTGTTCGGTCAATTTAATGTTCTTAAATTGCTTACATAAATTATCAACCAGAATTAGTAAACTTGTGAAGTGCAAGTGCACTACATATGCTAGAAGCCTTCTTGAGTTTATTAAAATGATGATTGTGTTTGTTTTAAGGATTTTCTTTATTCTTATATTCCTAATAAAATTGATGATTTACAATTAAATTCCTATAATCAACTCTGACAAGAAAATTAAAGCAAGCTATCATGATCCCATTTAACTGACTATCATTAGTTTCAAAAGAACTACTATGCAAGGTAATGGAAAAGCAAAACTACTTTGTAAATTCTATGAAAAACTTCTTTAGGATAAATTGTATTTTTTAAAAGAAACTAAAAAGAAAGTTATTCTAAAATCTATGAATAAACTAATTATGTTCTAGAAAGACAATTATTTATACTCTAAAAGAGAATCACTTCTATTCTAGAATGAATTTATAAAGCATCCTATGTTACAATCTCTATACTGCAATTAACAATTTAACTTTGAAATAATAAAGCAAAAATAGAAGGAATGCAATATAACAGATATAATTGTTATGAAAAGAAGAAGAGTATATACATGGTTCTATTTTAGAAAACATATAAATTATTGAAATTGGTAGAAAACAAAAGAAAGGTTGTAAACAAATGACTACAAAGAAACTAAAGCTACGATAATGAAATTCTGGAAATAACAAAAACGAAATGACTGAGCTAAATGTAAAAGATTGCACCTCAATTGTCTATAGGGGCCCTCCACAAAACAGCATGTTTAAAACTTTAATTCAACAGCTAACTGTGCATGAGGTTGATGAGAATACTTCTTTAGTTAAAGATAACAGAGTTATAAAACTTCAAATAGTCATTAAAATATTACATACGCCTCCCTTCTTTCTGTTTACAAAGTTATATATATAGAATTTGTGCTCAACAGATTGAGACTTTTATGCCTTATAAAACTTAAAACAATCCTAGTTTGGATTATAATCTATAACAGAGTAATAACATTTCTCTATGATTTTCTATTTCGAAAGCAAATCGAAGAGTCGTGATTTATCTAAACTCTCGTTGCTCTAGTTATCCACGTATTGACCTGCTTCTTTGACTGCACCACTGGGTGATTTCCTTGATGATTTGGCTCAGTCGAATAGGAGGAGACCCATGAGGAGATCAATCCCCATCTACCCATGTGCTTCTTTGCTTGGATGGCGTACTGCAATCCGACAAGCCATGGAGATAGCTATGGAATCATGAAACAACTGCAGAATCGTATTAATTATGTAGCTATTGCAATCTTTTAACTTAATAATAAGGAACATTAATAAATATGAAAAATAATACATCTGAGTACCTTACCATGTCAAAATCTATAATTTACTGGTTATTTGAGTTGATAGCGATGATGAAAAGAGGAAAAATGAATGAAAAGAGTGTCAAAAACAAAACAGACATAAGACTCTACATTCCCCCATGCTGAGGTTTTTGCATGTCCTCCTACAAAGCACAAAATTGATGTCTCGTGTTTAATTACTGCATTTCTTTTGAGACCTGTGCAAGTACATCCAACTTCATCTTTTTCCATTTTTTTCTGACCAATTCCATCCTTGGCTTTTTCATGAGAATCTTGTACTTCAAGTTTATGAATTGTCTTTGTAGAGCTCTATTTTTCTGCTTCAGCTTCTTATTTCTCTTATACCAAAGATTTAGGTGTAAAAGAAGATTGTCACTCTTAGCTATTTCGATTTCACTATGTGTCTTTAGGGTTTGATTCTCCTTCTGAATGTACTTGTTTAGTGTCTCCAGCTCGAAAATTTCTTGTTTTAAAACATTTATCGCTGGAGGTTCTTATGGTTTACTAAATTGGACTTCTTCTTGATTTAAAGCTTATGTTCTTGCCGCATCTCTTTACTCCAAGGACTCGATATAATCATAAATTTCATGTTGTACATAATCAATTTCAAGTGTTCTTCGGCATCGGCTTTGAGGAGGTGAGATGAAAGTTGGCAGAGAAACCCTTGAATCTTCCTCTGCTTCTAAGTCAATATACTCCATACTTTTTGAAAGCGGTTCTTTTGTTGTTGGATTGAGTCTGGTAATTCTTCTTAAACTTGTCACAGGAGTCATTTGAATTTTTTATTTCTTTCTTTCTATCTTAGGCTTTTCTATTTAGGGTGTGTCCTCTGTTTCCTTGCTGACTTTCTCTCTTCTAACATTTTTCTTGTTTATATTCTCTATAATTTTTGCAAGAGGAATGTCATCCTCTGACAACTCCGTGATTGTTGTTGTTCTTGTTCCACTGGTTCTTCAATTTTTCTTTTTATCCCTCTCTTGTCTTTGTTGTTACTCGGTTGTTCTTGAGTATCTTCCTTAAAATGATTCCTCATTAAAAAGATTTCCCAATTATCGCCCATATTTTTAAGATGAAATTCAATGAGGATTTTAACAAGACCATGGTGATACATGGTATTCTTTATAAACTAAATTTTCCTTTGAACATTCCTTGACATCTTCCTTAGACTATTAAGTAAGAAGTATGGAAGATTTATTTCATTATCCTCAATAAAATTCATCATCAGTAGAATATGATAGAAAAACATGCATCCAAACCTCCCTTCACAAGTAACAATCTTTTGAATTATCAAAAGTAAATTTCTCCACTTACTTTTCAATGTTGTGCTTAGAATTCCCTTCTTAAAAATGGTGGTGTCCATGCTAGGGTTCTTTAGAAAAAAACCTTCCAGTACTCCCTCTCAATACCTTTGTTTTTAAACTATTTTTCTCCAATTTGAGGCAATCTAGTAGCTTCATAAACAAAGGACTCTATTACTATAAATTTTATGTCCCCTATCTCAACTTCCACCCCATCAAAAGCTCTAGTGAAGGATTTGGTTACTTCTTTGTGGAATCCATCGAATTTCTCCACAAACTCCAGCCACTACGCTTTTTGCAATAATTCTCTAGTCTATGGATATCCTTCTAAAAAATTTCTCCCTGTTGGTTTTGTTCTGACTATAACCCCCATGGCTGAGAAGCTTTGTCTCAAAATTGTTTTGTTTGATAGGGTAGGAGGGCTTTAGAGCGATGAAGATGAGAGTGTGAATGATGGGAGTGTAAGTGGTAAGGGTATAAAGAAGTGTGAAAGAATCTAACCGTTGAGAACATGAATGATCATGATTTGGTTGATCGATCAATAAAATTGGGATGTGGGTTGGAGCGTAAGTATAATGATGAGGAGTGAATGGTGGATTAGATCCGATTTGACATGATACTATCAACTCTTAGTAATAATGATTTTGAATTTTGGTAGTGCGTTGTCTATATGATTCATACATTTAATATTTTTTATCCCTATTATCAAATTAAAGAGTTGCATGCCATTGAATTATTGCTTTCTAATCTTTGGTTGTTGTCCTTTATATTGTCTTCAGGTGCTTTGCAGTGGAGGGAGTCAATCTCTCTTTCAATTGTTTCATCAGAAATTCTTGTCAAATTGGTTGCAGAAATCTATTAGAGCTACAACAACTCAGTAGCTATTTTCTACCTGAAAAGAAAAGAGTGGGATATAAAGAAAATGGGTTTAGAATAGATATGAGGAAAATTTAAGGCGTCAAAATTTGATTTTCACCTTAGATTTTCTATATAAACATGTTAACCATTGTTGCTTTTCAAGTTTCTATATTTTATTATTATTATTATTATTATTATTATTATTAAGAAAAAGACTTTTGGAGATCAAGTTGGAGAAGAAGGAAAATCGTTCTTCACCAACTTTAAATCAATATTTTCTTGCAAATATTTGATAAATTCTTCCTTGGTCAATTGCTTATTATAGATTATCAATAGATGCCCATTCACAAGAAAAGTGGTCCTTTCTTCATCAATAGTTCTAATCCTAATTGCACCATTATCAAATATTGTTTCAATCTCATAAGGCCCAAGCCAATGAGTTTGAAATTTCCCTTGGAAATCTTTAAACTTTGAATCAAACAATAATGCCCAATCTCCTAGATGGAACTTTCTATGTTTGATATATTTTTCATGCCATGTGGATCTTTGTTGTTGAACTATATTGGTTCTTTGGATTGCATTTTGTGTTATCTCATCAAGTTCATTCAATTGCTCCATTCTTTGTTTTTTTGCCTCTGAAAAATCAAGACCCAATTTGACTGTTGTCTTGAAAGTTTTGACTTGAAAATCAATAGGAAATAGGACTTGCTTCCCATAAACAAGCTCATAAGGAGTATGCCATGTAGTATTTCTCCATGCGGTATGGTATGGCCATAAAGCTTCTGGAATCTTTCCTGCCCAATCTCTTCTATGCAAATGCACAGTTTTGGTGAGAATTGCTTCAATGAACTTATTGGTGGACTCCACCTATCCATTTCCTTAACGATGATATGTATTAGACTTCCGATGTTTGATTTTGTATTCCTCCATTATCTTCTGTACCAACTTGGATGTGAATTGAGTACCTTGATCTATTACAATTTCTCTTGGGACACCAAAATGAGTAAGATATCCTCGAAAAGAAATGAAACTACAACATTTTTAGTAGAAAAAAGAAGTGCTTTAGCTTCTACCCATTTTGTAACATAATCAGTGCAAACAAGAATGTACCTTTTTTGTCTCAGAGGTGTATATTGAATATTAGAAAGTTTTAATTGATACATAGTTTTTTTCCTCATGATATTTATGGCTTCTCCTAGATCAATCATGTATTTGAGATCTTCACACCATTGATGTGTGTTTTCACAATGGGACTTCTTGGATCAAGATATTTTTGAATTGTTGTTTTACCCAACATGATACCTACAATTTTTCCAACTTGTTGGATCCTTTTGATTTCTTTTCTTTTTCTTCCTAGTCTTTTTATGATAAAGTCCCTAATTTTTTTTGCGAAAATTGGTATTTCCTTTATGGCTTGAAGCAAAGGAATCTTTATGCAAACATTCTTTAGTTCATCTAACATGTCGTAATCAAGAAATAAAATCTTTTTTTCTACCTCTTCGTCAATTTGTAATCTTTCAGGGAAAGGTGGTTTTGAAACAAATACTGAAGGTTGTTCCATAATAGGAGTTGAGTTATTTGAATGTGTTGGAGTAACCTGTTTTTGAGTTTTTTCTTTTTCATTAAGAGACTTTTCTTCTTCAGAGATCTTTTCTTTTTCACTTTCTTGAATAACAACTGATGGGGACTTCTTGAATAACAACATTGTTTAGATCTAGTGGAGTTATCATGTAGATTTGAAAATTTTGTCCTTCCATATTGTAGACAGGTTGTGAATTTTTATTATTATTTGGATTTGGGAGTGGTTGGGTCGGCAATTGGTTTGGTATTTGAGCAAATGGTAATGAAAGTTTTGGATTCAAATTGTGAGGTTGAGTTTGTTGAACAGGCTGAGGATAATAATCTGGAGGAAAAGTAGGATATGATTGTTGAAATTGTAGAAATTGAGGATATTGAGGGTATTTTCCATAAGGATTTTTCCATCCTTGTGACCAAGGTTGTGGCCGATATTGCGAAGGAATTGGGGCAGTCCAATTACTTTGTGAATATTGTGCAAATGGTTGAGTATTAAAACCTTGAACTCTATTTGTTTGTGGATTCCGCCAAGGTCTTTTAGCAATAAATCAGAGAGGATCTACTTGATTTGGTACTCCTTCTTCCTGATAGATAGCTTTAAGACATGGTATTGAGGGACATTATTTTTGTATCATGATTTTCCGCACAAATAACGCAAGTTTCTACACTTTTTAAACAAGAGGACATTCTCTCAAGGCATGTTTCTTTCTGCACTTAGGGCAAAAAATGGACAATGCAGCATTTTCAATTTTTGCTTGTTTTGTATTTTAAGGGTGTCAATTCGTTCACTACGACTCCCTAAAATATATTTTTTAAAACTATAAAGCAAATTTCCTAATTCTTCTCTACTTAGTGTCCCAACTGTAGATTTATTAATCCTTGATAAAAGAGGATCTCTTGGATTTTTCTCATTTCTTGCTTTGCCTCTTGAAATGTGTATGCGCAACTCACAAATTTCTCCTAGTGACAACTGAGAAATGTCTCCCTTACCCATTAGATTTAGAAGATCAATCCACTCATCTCCAATGGATTCATTCAATAAGAGCTCTTTCAAAGCTTCCTCATCTAGATTATTCATTTTTTCCCTTTTTACATTGTAAGCAAATCTTTCGATGAAATCTTCAAGATTTTTATCTTCTTTTTGTACCATTTTAAAGACTTCATATTTAGTGTTATGGGGCATAAAATAATCCTTATATTTCTCTAAGGATGTAGTTTTCATTTGCTCCCATGTTCTTATGGAGTTTATTACTAAACTCATAAACCATTTTAATGTTGCATATTTAAGGGTTGCAGGGAATAATTTCAACTTTTGAGCATCATGTAGATAATCATATGATCTACACAAGAAGAGAAATGTCTCAGGATCTTCACTCCTTAATTCATGAAAGTTTTGAAGGATAGATGGTGAGATAATTTTCATTGTTATAGTTGTATCTTCATTGAGGATAGGAAATTCAAAGGGTTTTAGATTTATATCTTCTCCTCTTCCTCTTCCTCTTCCTCCACCTCCTCTTCCCCCTCCAATCCTAGGTTGTTCACCATTCAAAATATGTAACTCTCCTTCCCCTTCTCTAGCCATTGTAGATTCTTCAAAACTAATATAGGGTTCTGGTTCTGGTTCTGGTTCTGAGATTGATTTTTCAACTTCCTCTAGTTCCTCTAGTTCTTCTATCGATGGTTTGAAGTAGGTTTCTTCTTCCTCTTATTCAGTAGGAACTTCCAACTCTTGAGCTAGAAATTGTTATCTAGTTGAAGATAGGAAAATTATTCTTGTTGTTGGGGATATGGGATCTTATTCTATTATGGCTTATGTTGATGAAGTTGGTGAATCTCTAGGTTGGATTTTGAATCTTACTCTGGAAGTTTATGTTTGCATGCTATGGATGGAATTCAAGTTTGTGTGGGTGGTGTGGCACTACGAGGTTGTGGTGGGGTAAATGATGTTGTTGGAATTAAGCTCTTTCCTCTACCTACAAATCTACCCCTAGAGTCTCTTTCCCTATGCATATCATGTTTTTTTTATTGTTTATTTGCTATTTTTTTTTATCTAAAAGAAATCAAGATTTCCATTTACACTTCCCCAGTAATGGCGCCAAAATGTTTGGTCAATTTAATGTTCTTAAAATTCTTACATAAATTATCGACCGAAGTTGGTAAACTTGTGAAGTGAAAGTGCATTGTATATCCTAAAGGCCTTCTTGAGTTTATTAAATAATGATTGTGTTTGTTTTAAGGATTTTCTTTATTCTTATATTCCTAATAAAATTGATGATTTACAATTAAATTCTTATAATCAACTCTGAAAATAAAATTAAAATAAGCTATCATGATCCTATTTAACTGACTATTGTTAGTTTCAAAAGAACTACTATGCAAGGTAATGGAAAAGCAAAACTACTTTGTAAATTCTACGAAAAAAATCTTTAAGATAAATTGTATTTTTGAAAAGAAACTAAAAAGGAAGTTATTCTAAAATATTTGAATAAACTACTTATGTTCTAGAAAAGACAATTATTTATACCCTAAAAGAGAATCACTTCTATTCTAGAATGAATTTATAAAGCATCCAATGTTAAGATCTCTATACTGTAATTAACAATTCAACTTTGAAATAATAAAGAAAAAAACAGAAGGAATGGAATCTAACAGATGTAATTACTATGAAAAGAAGAAGAGTATATACATGGTTCTATTTTAGAAAGCATATAAATGATTGAAATTGGTAGACAGTAAAAGAAATACTATAAAAAAATGACTACAAAGAAACTGAAGCTACAATAATGAAATTATGGAAACAACAAAAATGAAATGATTGAGCTAAACGTAAAATTTTGAACCTCAACTCTCTGTAGGGGCCCTTTACAAAACAACAGGTTTTAAATCTTTAATTCAATAGCTAATTGTGCATGAGGTTGACGAAAATACTTCTTCAATTAAAGAGAACAGAGTTATAAAACTTCAAAAAGTCATTCAAAGATTACATACGTTTCCCTACTTTTTGTTTACAGAGTTATATATATAGAATTCGTGCTCAACAGATTGAGACTTTTATGCCTTATAAAACTTAAAACAATCCTAGTTTGAATTATAATCTCTAACGGAGTGTTATCAATGAAAAATTTTCAAAAACAATTTGGACAACTTGTATGGTTTCAAAGTTGTAAGTTAGTCTTGGTCAAGTCATTTTTAAAATTTCAAAAAAGGAGCCAAGTATTTTAAGTTATGATTATGTTTGGGTTCATCTATGAGAAGCAAATTGACAAGCACTTAATCAAGATTCTTTGAAGTCCAAGTGAAGTAGCTTCCCTTTTCATTTCAAGCGAGGCAATGATCGAGATTAAGATGGTGCAAGCTCTTTCAATTTTCATCTTGCAGGAATTCCATGGAGTTGTTTACCGAAGAGAAGGATCATAGGTTAGGAAGGTGTATTATATTGGACAAGCTTTCAAACAGGTTGGCTGTTGGAGATTTTGCGAAAAACTTCAAGGAGGTCACATGCAAGTCACCAAACAATTTTCTTCCAATTTCACAAGATTTAATTCAAAGGTTGGAGTGTTTGAATTACCAATATCTCCAGATGTTATATCTGTATTCATTGAAATCCCAAGAGATACAATTTTAAAAAAAGAGAACTATGTGTTTTTGACTCACACAGCAGTTTCGTAGCGCGCTACGAAACTGTTGAAGGTGACAGTTTTGTTTTTTGAGGATCTACCTTGAAAGAAAAAGAGGATTATTTTGAAAGGTATGTTGCTGCAAAGGTGTAATAAGATCATTTGAGAAGGTTTGAGCCCTAATCAAAAGGAAAATTCAAGAAATAAAGACATATACACATACCAAAACTTGCGCTACGAAACTGTTGTAGATGCAGTTTTTCAAAATCAAAATTTCCTTTTTTACATGTCTTCTTCAAGGATCGATTCTGGAGAGCTGGAGAAGTATTTTAAAAAACCAAGAGAGGTTTTTGTTCTAGACATCCTGGAATACAAAAACCTCCTTCAGTTTCCTCAAATACATCATGATCTGGGAGCAATGAAGGACCAAACTTGCGCTACGAAACTGCTGTAGGTGTAGTTTTTCACAAGTATATTTCTCTGTTTTACACCTGTTTTTCAAAGACACATTTTTGGCGATAGGAAAGGTGTTTCAAAAAACCAAGAGAGATTTTTGTTCAGCACGGATTGTTTCACAAAAACCTCCTTCAGTTTGTCCAAATACATTTTTTATCAGAAGTTATGAGCTCTGTCCCAAGACACATTTTTCAGCCAGAACAGAGGAAGGAACAGTCTCCTAGTTTCTAGGAACATCAAAGGGATGAGTCATCAAGGGCCAGCTGGAAGGTTATGAGCACCATCAAGTTCGACTTCATGGAGTTTTAGGTGTCAAAGAATGTTTTAAAGTTTTAGATAAGGTTTTTGTAATCATGATGAAGAGATAGAATCCTAATTGTCTTAGGTCTCTAAAACTGCTAGTTAGCAGTCAGTTGTATTTATTAGTTAGTTTTAAATGTTAATAGGTGTCATCATAGCAAGGAGAATTCGACTTTCCCTCATGCTAGAGGAGTAATATCAATCAGGTAGAAGAGCTCTATATATAGTTGAAACAACAATGTAATCAGGGTTGGAAATTTTATGAAAAGGTTGGTATTTGGCTTATGTATAACTCTGTTTCAGTAATACAAGTTTGGCTTTACTTCTCAGGATTCATGAGGGATCTTTATGTTCAAAATATGTGATGTTGTCCTTTTCCTAATTCTTGCAGTGGTATGGATGTATAATCACTCAGAATTCACTGAATGTGCTCTGACTTCCTGTATACATTTATAAACTGTGTGGTCCTATATGAGTTTATGTTCTGAATGTTTAAATGTTGAATGCCTTGACTTCTATGTAAGGTTAATATCATTGTATACTAAAATGATGTTGACTCCATAAGCCCAATGGATAGTTGCTAAATGTGTTTCCACCATTCATATTTTT